>JAYEPQ010000003.1:20703516-20966016 GCA_036321105.1 Dracaena cambodiana
CTGCGTGAGCAGCTCATTTCTATTTTTCTCATATATATATATATATATATATATATATATATATATATATATATATATATATATATATATATATATATATATATATATATATATATCATCACTAGTCACTAGCTTTTGCATGCTCATGCTCGTGGGAAGCTTCTTCTTCTTTTGTTCCTTAATTTGGCCTGACCTCAATCAAGTCTTTGTATTTTCTTGTACACTTGATGATTGAGTCTAGGATCTTAGTATATATCTATCTAATTGGCCTGATATGTAGATATATGCCCATCATGCATGATGGGGGCCCATTGGTCCCCATCATGCATGATGGTTATATATATGTGGGGTTTTGGAGTGACTGACATAAGATCAATTTAATGCTTTACCTGATGCTTTGCTCATGGTTAGTTCCTGAGTGGAACAGGGAACAGACAAGAGCCAGCGCATATGCATATATTATACACTATATATGTGGCCAAAATCCAGAATCAATGCCAAAAACACAAACTCATGCATTGGTTGAAGTGGGCCAGATTGGGCCTTGGTTAGGATTGGTAGCCCTGGACAACTTTCAGGTGGCTACTCAGTTATAATAATACCTGCATAATTGGATATTAGAAACAAGTGTTGATAGTGCAGTGGTAAAACCACAAAGCGAATGTATAAGGGGTCTGAACTATAGCCCCACTTCTATCAGGCTAAGACCGTTAGAAGTAGGTTTGGGATTGGAATGGAACAACTTTTCATTTTTTTTTTTTTAAAAACGAAGAAAAAACTAAGATTTTAGAAGGAATAGACAATGATTATTAGGTTGTCAGATTGTGAGATCATGTTTTTAATCATAAATAAATGAAGGGAAAAATTAGCTTAGCCCTCTACTTTAAAATTGAATTTGGACTAAATCCTCCTCCAAATTATTTATACGTATACCCGAGTCCCAAATTAATATATTTTTTTGGGACTGGGTATGTGTTGATCAAAAGTTGGCTGGCCCGATCTTCCAAGTAGAAGGCCCGTTGAATGATGGTTCATTAAGCTTACTAAGTCAAAGAGACTCAAAAATCCTTTGTCGATCGAGATCCTTTTGAGAGAAGAAAAACGAGTTCAATTATAATAAGAAAACATCTCTAAAAACAGCAAAATCCATCTCATATCAAGAAACTGCATAAACTCCTATTCAAATGATTCCACTATCAAATAACCATAAAAAAATCCCTCCTCCATGAAGAGGGTGATCTTCAACATCTTCTACATCTTCTCTTGACACCGAATTCTACAATCTCAAGTGAACAAAGGTAGCGTCATTCAGAGGTTTAAATCTTTTTTTTTTCTCTTCCAATAAACCTCCCACTGAATGGCCAACTTTCACTAAAGATGTAGGCTTAGGTCCATTTTGGCCAAACCTCATAAAAATATATATGTATCTTTCTGAATAATTTTCTTTTAACATCTAATAATCTTAGTACAAGTTCTTGACTGAGATTATGAATCTTGGCAACTTACTCATGTCACCTAACTCAATTCAAGCCAGTCTCGAACGACTTAAACAAAAAATTGGCATCACCACTTTAGCGCGGTCTATGGGAAAAATATGCTATCAGTCATCCATGGAAAACATGCATTCCAAGGTTTATGAATAAATTGTCTACCCAAGAAAAAGCGGAGCAAGCATAGAATGTCATAATAGAGCAAGAACTAGGTGTCCCATCACCTAATCATAATTTCGAGTTCTGGTGGACTAGAGACTGGAGCTCATTCGAGCAATTCATAGAGCCCAATCTACATATGCAGAACCTTTCCATGATGAGGACCTCAAGAAGATGCCTAAAGGAGGGTGAAAATAGTCTCATACTTCCCAACCTCGCGATACCAAAAGAAGATTCACGTGTGAGATCAAATGGAAGCATGACAATAACGACATCAAAGCATCCTCTTCTTATCTGAATAATGCCAAACTCTCCCATGATGACAAGTTTTATGGCTCAGTAGTACTTCAGACGATATTTGAATTCAAACTCTTGACATTGACAAAAGCTCCAATGATCCCTTCGTTCACTTTGTAAATTATCATGCCGTCATGCATTTGCAATTAGCAACAGTCATGCGTCGTGCCTATGGCATGAGTCTCGAGAAAGGGGTGCATACCTGGTACGACAATCTTATGCATGACTCAATTGAACAGTTTAATCAGATATGATAAACATTCACTAAACAATTCTTGGTAAGTAAAAGTACGAGAAGAACCATGATGTCTCTCTCCAGCATTGAGCAAAAGTTGGAAGAGTCTCTCTAGGGTTTTCTGAAGCGATTCAGCGAGGCAAGACTCCAGACCAAGATTTATTAGCTCAATATTATGTTGGCAACATTAATTAATGGCGTTCATGACACGCATCTCAAGCTTTTTATAAGAAAACGCATGCCAACCCCTCTGGACGAACACCTCAAGGCGCAATTTTAAATACATCGCTTAGGAGAAGTCTTACATAGTCCCCAAAGATCATGATTTGCAAAGGACAAAAGGATCCTCTGATCGAAAATGGAAGGAGCAAATAAGGAGATGGAGCTTGCCGAAGGGACGTTAAGGCAATCAGAAGGATGATTTACTCTCCACAACAAGTTTTGAATTCATATCCTCAACTAGATCCTAAAAGAGTGCTATCTCTAATAGACTCTTCGCTCCATCAAAATGCCCCCAGAAGGAGAGACTCACAACAATTATGCGCATATCGCAAGGATATTGGTCAAAATTAAAATTGGAAATTGAGAATCTCATCCAATGACGACATCTGAAAAAATTTGCTCAAAAGGATATGGAAAACAACCAGATCATCTAGATGAGAGCCAAGATGGAACGATGCCTCTGTTAGCAAAGGAAAGTCTGATCAACAATCTATCCTAAATTAGATTCTCTGATCAGCTTTTTTAACTTTGGATATAGCTTGCTACAAAGCTTCAGTGACTTGAAAGGATTCTATCTAATAAGTTTGTTTGTTGAACATCAGAAAAATTTCACAGCACTTGCAAATTCAAGCATCTACTATATCTTGCACTCTACTATATCTTGCTACAAAGCTTCAGTGACTTGAAAAGATTCTTTCTAATAAGAACATCAGAAAAATTTCGCAACACTTGGCAAATCCTAGCATCTACTATATCTTGCACTCGACAATATGCCACATTTGTGTTCTGCCATATGCTATATGTTAATAGGCTACTTTGTGGTACATGGACAATTCCAACTAACACGCCCATACTGTAGTCTATTATGAAAATTCACTAGACTTTGATTAGATCATATGGCAATAGCCTTCCACCTCTTCAAGTTATTCTCCAAATAATGATGAAACTATGTGCAAAGTTAAGGAGTACGAAGAAACTTATCTCTAGAAATAGAGATGGGAACTTACAATCTTATTAGTAGCCATAATATCAAAGGTCGATCAAGAACTGAAGGCCTTCTCTGTCAATCATTAAAATCGACATGGTTCTAGTAGATGACTCGTAAAACTCCAAAATAAAATGACTTGACTGGTTCAAGTCTCTAGGTTGAAAGTTGCCACAAGTCCTAACTTGGGATTCTCTTATCCTGCCAACTCTTAACATACATGACTGAGAGGACTTTCCATGACTATGAAGGCCTAGGAATAGATGGAAGTCTCATGGAAAATTGGTATTAACCATAGACCGTGATAAAGAACTAAGACTATACCATGAAAGCAAGTTATCTCGCTCCAAACGAACGAGCACATAGCGCTGAGGTGAATCAGAAAAATCTTCTATCACTTGGCAGTACATGCTCTAATAAAATTTGAAGTCCCATGAGAACATGATATTTACAAGGTGGCAGAGGCAATAATGGTCCATGGCTGCAAGTGGTCATAAAATCTAGCATTAAGGCGAATGCCGTAAAACCTTCTGCCACTATGCAGTACTTGCTTCGGCTAAATTGGAAGCATCTAGAAACTTGGTTTTCACGAGCAAAGGCATAGAATGCATAGATAATCCACCAAGGTGAATGAACTCCCTACAAGCAGCAAACACCTAGTGTTAAAGGCAAATAAACCTAGTACCCAGATGACCATGAAGGTCAGGGAACCAAAATCAACCTCGAAGTGCAAGTCGTGTAAGAACCCAACTTGGGAATACCATGAATAAGCGTAAAGACAGTCTATAATGGTGAATTAACTCATTTCAATTGGTCTAACACCTTGCCTAAGGCAATTTGCTACAAAAGCAACTAGACAAGTCCATTCTGGAAAAGTCTAGCAAGAAATCAACTCTACTGATATGGTCAAATAATTATTAGATTAATAAGACTTATTTTTTTTATATACTTAGCATTCTTAAACTAATTCCTAAATTTGAATGTTCTTATGAGATTCATAAAAGCTAACTAGGCAAGAAAAGAAAAAAAAAAAAAAAAAAGAAGTTAGGTGAATGCCCATCACGGCTCCTGTCATATCTAATACTTTGGGTTAATGCCCAATGGTTACTCAGCTTTGGACCCAAAAAGTGCTCATATATTTTAGGTACCGCAAATTCTGAGGCAAATGGATACTTCGAGCTACTCAAATAACAAGGAATAAACTATTACACAAGTGACCAGTAGAAGCAATTTTTTATTCAATTAAAGATTATTAAAAGATAATTGTTCATTAAAATTCAACAAGCATGATTACTCCGACTTTAAACAAAAAGAAAAAAAAACTAGGATACTCTAATCGAATGAAGGATTAATCTTTGCTCCAAATGCTCTTCAAGCTAAAGTGGACTAACCGAAATGTGAAGCCTAAGACTCCAAACATAAAGTCCTCTCACTTCATATCGTTGATGCTCATATAAAGCACTTGAAGAATTCTGGATTCTCAAAGTCTCAAAGGCAAGAGTTCACATGTATGAAGCCCAATGGTTCATAGTATTTTCTGCCCTCTTAGAAGAAATGAAAAACAATTGAAAATCAACCAACTTATATTAATTTCTTGAGAAATCCATAAAAGAATTCATTAAAAACAGTTCGTCCCAATGCGATATTTGTTATCCACTTATCATCAATGATGGCATCACTAAAAGTGGATGGCAAGACAGGCTCTGGTTCTCTGGACTACCAAAATTAAACCTAGTGCTTCCCTCCATGGCTAATGGTATCACCCCTCCATCACAATTTTATATAAGCACCTACAAGGGGCTGAATCTCCAAAAGATGACAAAATAGATGCGATAATTCATCTCCCCAATGAGATTTATTTGTTTAAGATTGGCTGAAGATCTCAACCACACAAATGAGACATGTTGGCGGAGCTCGTGGCAATCTCTATGAACCAATTACAAGATCCTCTCCTGCCATAATGTTGATGCTCTAACATTCTTCAAGAGAGTAATTAATGAGAAAATTAAATGATTCACAAAAAATCGTCCCAAAGGTATAAGTCTTCCTCGAGGTAGCTAGACAAACAGATCAAGTTGTTTGCCATAAAATTAAAAAGTTTATTGAAACTTGAAGAGAATTACAATATGAATAGTTTTCCGTTTAAAGAAGATGAGGAAATGATTCCTCTTTATTTCAAGTCGAGGTTCTCTTGTACCCGTGGAGGATGATCCTATTCTCCATTGATGACCCGAACAAGAACTCTCGAGTTAGCAGCCTTTGAAAAGCTTTGAACATGAAGAATTCTTTTGAACTCTGGTTTTTTTAACACAAGTGCTCAAAGTGGAGATAGTCCAACCTCTTATTTAGCCCAAATCTTGACTATTTATAGAGGTTTTATGGCTTTTGAATTGGTGTAACTGTCTAATTAATAGCCCCTTTATAGAGGATTAATTTCTTGTCTTTAATCCATTGGATTCGTAACTGAAACACCGATCTTAGCCTTAGATTCACGTTTTATCTTTCTGCAGCTCATGAGGCATGCTCAGACCCACGTTTGGTGCGAATGAGGATAGTTTTTATCCTTTGAGGTTTTGAAGTGAAAACATGATCAAATGAGATTCACATTTTAGCTATACTTAACTCATAATATGGACTTAGAATGCAGATCTCTTTATGATTGGTGATTCACGTTTTGGCTTCTAGCAATATATTTTGCTTGATTTGATCCGCGTTTGGATATAAATGAGAACAACTTTTATCTTTTAAGGCTTTGGAGTTAAAACACGACCTAACGGAGTTTGTGTTTTAGCTATATTTAGTTCAAAATATGGACTTTTGACAGGGTCCATAAAATAGTTTTATTTAGCTTAGAACGCAATCTCTCTATGATTGATTATTCGCGCTTCAGATTTTAGCAATATATCTTGCTTAATTGGACCCGTGTTTGTATTAGAACGAGATTAGTTTTAAATTTATAAGCTTTTAGGATTAAAATGCGACCCTGCATTTGAAACATGGGTTAGCTCTGCATTTGACTCAAAATGCGACCCTTGAGGTTCGCACGAATCTCTCTTAGTGAGGATCCACGTTTTGCTTCTTAGCAATTAATGTTACTTGTTTAGATCTGTGTTTAGGGATAAAAAGGAATAATTTTTAACTTTTTAAGGTTTTAAGAGCAAAACGAGTTCCTGATGGGCTCGCATTTAATCTTTTATTCAGCTCAAAGTATGGGTTTTTTGTTAGCATTTAACTTAGAACACGGATCCCTCTGGACGAGGATCTGCATTTTAGTTTCTTAGCCATTTTCATGACTTTTGAAGTTCATGTTTACTTGAATTTAAAGAAATCTTTTATCTCTTGAGGTTTGGAAGCAAAACACGACCCTAGGAGGTCTGCATTTAAGTTCTATAAGGGGTTCCCTTTGTTAATCTTCTCGTTTATTAAAAAATGCAGGTCAACCCTCTTTTCTTTTAATAAAAATTTTGCCAACAAAGCTCCTCCAAAGTTGTCAAAATACCACAATTTTGAAGGTGTTTTGAAACACTTTGGATACAAAACATGATCAACTTAGATTTTAAATCTTGAACGCAACCTTGTGTTTAATTTACGAATTTGCATTTGAAATAGTATGAACACGATTGTACGTTTGATTCACAAATTCACATTTGAAATAATATCAACGCAACTCTTCGTTTGATTTGTGAAATTTGTGTAAACGCAATCCTATGTTTGAAATTTCAAAACACGGATCAAATCCGCATTTTCAACAGTTCAGATGAAGTGTTGATGCTATTTTCCATCTTTCGGCACAAAAATTGAAGCACTACTGCATTCATAATGATGAGAAATCTCTTCGATATTTGGGCCATAAATCTTGGCTGCTAATTTTTCTATAAAAGACCTGAGATCTTTTCAATAGTCACGCTTACCGTAACTCTAAGATTTTTGAGATTTCTCTTATTTCTAGCTCTCGAGCTTTCCTTCAAAGCTTCTAAGCTTTTTTATCTTCAAGCTTTCGAGCTTTCACCCACCAGGAAAGATGTGAAAGGGATCTTCCTCAACTCAAGCCACCGGTGGCTCAAATAGACCTTCAATCACTTCTGCCTTTTGTCTAGCACCAGCTCGAGAGGAGCCCCCTATTTCAGGTAGGTTCAATGAGTCCTACTTGTTTTGAACAGGTGATTGGTCACCAAGGCCTTTAAAAATAATGAGTTAATCAACAAATTAAAAAAATTCATAATCACCTAGAGATTTCAAGTATCACAAAATGCAGCTTTTGCATTCAAATTTTGAAATGCAAATCTCTTTTGCTAATCCACATTCTGAACTTTAAGGAAACCACCTAGTGGTTTACTCTTTAGTTCTGAAATGTAGATCTCCATTGAGTTTGACACTTAGTTAACATATCAGTTTGTGATCTATAGTTTTTGTTGGATATGTGGATCTTCACTATGTGATCTGTGTTTGACACTTAGTCAATAGATTATCTTGTGCTCTTTGATTTTAGCTTGAAACGTGGGTCTCTACTTGTGTGATTCGTGTTTGACACTTAGTCAATAGATCAGTTTGTGATCTAGTGCTTTAGCTTGAAATGCGAGTCTCCACTTGTGTGATCCTTGTTTGACACTTAATCAATAAATCACTTTGTAATTTAGTTCTTTTGTTTGAAATACGAATCTCTACTATGCGATCTGCATTTGGCACTTAGTCAAAAAGTCATCTTGTGATCTTTGAATTTAGATTGAAATACAGGTCTCCACTTATGTGATCTGTGTTTGACACATAATCAATAGATCAACTTGTGATCTTTAATTTTAGTTTGAAACGTAGATCTCCACTATGTGATCCTCTTTTTACACTTAGTTAATAGATCACTTGGCGATCTAATACTTTAGCTTGAAACGTGGGTTTCCACTTGAGTGATCAGTAATTGACATTTAATCAATAGATCACTTTATGATCTAATATTTTAAATTTGTCTCCCTTTCCAGCTTTACTGAAATATTCACTTCCCTCTTTATATAATGAATTAATCTTTGAATCCAAATTTGAAGCTACTTTACTTTGGACATGTAGGTGGCTATGATGGCAGAGTCCAATTCAGACTTAGGAGAGAATTTCCATTATGTCATTCGGGTACTAACAAGGAATGACATGACAAAATACTCAGCCCGAACTCCAGCATAATGAGGGAGATCATAACAGATGCAGTTTTTGAGGGGAAGGATAGAAAGAAAATGAAAAAGCACAATTTTTTATTTGGGGATAAGATTCATCAGAGGATGGGCTCTTTGATTGAAACTATAAGTGGGTGAGGCAAGTCTGAGGGCAATATATTTTTCTACTGAATATGGAGCGATCATATCCCCTTTCTTATCTTCAAGTAACTTCAGTGCCTAGAAGGATGAACTGGCACTTGATGAAGTCTCAGGATGAAGTTCTTCTCAGGGGTATTGGAACAACTTTGGCATTTTCTACTGGTGGAGGTAAGCATATTACTAGTTTGTTGCCGGTTTAATAAAGAAAGAGTACCCAGTGAGTGAGTCTCCTAGGATTTCAAGCACTTTTCTGAATTGCTTTACTATGGTGCATGGCAAATTCCCTGTCAAGACTTCAGGCCGTTGGGATGGGTCCACTCTTCAGTGAAGGGATAGTGGTCTATTCTGACAACATTTATTTTGAAGAAATTTGAGCATCAATTGATCAAAATAGGACTTTATCATGCCGTTCGGGCTGTATAGTATGGGATACCTACCAATCATTTTCATATTTTTAGTATTTTAGAGCACGGGGACATTTTTCTCTCCTATTGGAGAGATAAGTTTAGCCCTCCATGAATTGTATGAGGTGCCAAGGCTGCCCATGGGTTAAGTCCCGTATGAGGAATATGTCCCGACAGGAGAAGAATTGCATTTATTAAAAGCTCAATATTCTTTGGTTTATTAAACATATTGGGAATTATTGTGTCATTTTCACATTTGCGGCCAATGACAAAACTAAGGAATCAGGGCATCAAGCAAAAGGCATGGGCTGAATACTTGTTTTCGAACTTGTATACTAACGGTGAATATATTTCGACTCTTGCAGTTTGTACTGATGCTAAAGTGGAAGAGATAATAGCCCATTTTGGAACTCAAGCCTACGTCACAGATTCTGATGAAGATATCTTTAAGGTTGGTCCTTCGTTTGAGAGTTTCTACCATCAGGCCAAGTATTCCTTTGTCTGATATGTCCTTATTTGTGGGGTTTTTAAAACGATGTGTAGTTCTCTCTGCTCTGCACGAAGCTTTGTCTTTTAGCACCGTTTACCTGCCAATCTTTTGGCATATGGTTGTCTATTGGGTCTTCTACCGGCCATGACTTGTGAAATTTTGAGTGGCCTATGACTCGATTTCTCAAGGTAGAAAAGTTTTAGGATAAGGAAGGAAATGAAAAGTACAAAACTCCAAATCCAAGAGTCGAACTTCCATATACCTATCTGATGGCCTGATTTGTTTTACACTGCCCCTCACTAATGATGCCAGTTCAATAATCTTTTGATTTATCTACTCCAAAAGTTCAGCATTACAAAAAATGCAATGGCAGGGACATTACATGGCAATGATTCAAAAGCATCTTCAGTACCATAGCAATTTTCACTTTTACGTATATTTCCCATACTTTCCAAATCCGAAATATGGCAAGGAGTTTGTAGATTCGCCAGGCCCTAATTATTTACTTCTCTATCTGCTGCAAGTTTTTGCTGGTTGATAAATATCAGGCCAAGGCATCTCGTATTTCGTCCAGACAACACCTGCTATTTGGAGCCATATTATCCCACGTTTTGCTCGACAATTTGGATATGATCAATTATAGGTTGGGAACCCAAATCCAAGCATCAAGGCTGTGAGGAACTTGTTTGAATGAGCACGGGCTTGTTATCATTTTGTCGGGGGATGTACTTTAGCTTGTTTCAGTTTGCCCCATAAGTACCAGAATCTTTATACTTCCTTTGGTTTATGTGGTTGGTATTTTGTTGCTAATTTGAAGGCACAGAATTATAATATAAATAGTACATGACATAGGGATATCAAATCATGGTATGTTCAGAAGAAACAAGCAGGGTCCAGCAAGATGTCTGGTTTAGATGAATTTCAAGTTATTGAATTTGAACAAGAAGACACTCCTAAACTGAAGTTGAAGCTCCTGATGCACAAGCTGCTGATGTTTCTACTCAAGGAACATGTTCTACAGCTGATGTTTCTTGACCTGGAAGGAGAATATCAAAGTTCTTAAGACCTTCT
The DNA here is from genome assembly GCA_036321105.1 of Dracaena cambodiana. Lineage (NCBI taxonomy): Eukaryota > Viridiplantae > Streptophyta > Magnoliopsida > Asparagales > Asparagaceae > Dracaena > Dracaena cambodiana. Next base: position 20,714,170 of record JAYEPQ010000003.1, read on the forward strand.
CCTTCTTCAGGTCAAAAGAGTAAAAAGAAGAATCAGAAGAAATCTACTTCCAGTGCAGCTCCTGGAACTTCTACAGTTCGAGCAGAAGCAGATACTATTGCAGGAGATACGATTCTGAAGAGCAATTTTCTAGGTTGTGGCCTCATACTATCAAACTACGTAGGAGCAGAATAATGGGGCCAACTTTTGTACTTTCTACAACTATAGTTAGGTCCATTTCATATATTGTTCAAGGAGTTGCTGTTGAAACTCAAGTGGCAGCTATGTTTCTGCAAAAATTTCATTACATGTTGATGTTGCTCCTATAAACATTGCAGTAGAGGCTGAAACCACAACCTAGCAACTAGTACAAGCTTAGAATGATGATGACAAGGTACATATAGTAGGAGACACTTAGAAGCCAAGTTCTCCATCAGTGATGGTGCCAGCTATCACATCTCCTCCTATTAGTCCTAGTACTAGGCCTCTTCAGAACCATAAGGCTCTCCTCTCTTTTTTACTTCATTTTCTTTTATCAGATTCATGACATTACTTAGATAAACTTATAGAGGGGGGTATGGTCACTTCTTCTGACTTATCTGAGAAACTTGATTATTCAGGTGGAGATGATGATGATTATGACGATGACTTCCATTATTCAATGCCTCCGCTAGATCACAGTAAGCACACACCTTTGATAGCAGAAGAAAGTGCTGAGGTGTATGGCCATGGGGAGCCAAGCTCAACCCTCGAGTTCTTCACCAAGTAATGCATAATATTAGTTGCTTCTTTATTTCAATTTTCTTTGTTGTTTTTCGATTTCTATTCCATCTTTGTGTAGGATTGCCATCTCTTACTCCAGCTTTTGAGCTTGTATCTGCAACCTTTTCAGTACTAGTACCACTTCTAGTGACAATTGAAGTTCTTCCTATTGAAGCTGCTCCTTCTTCGACATGGGACGTATCACAGATTTCTACACTTTTGTCAAGTCTGCTTCCTCATTTGTCCCATTGCTAAAATAGTTATGATTGTGTTTGCTTCAGTTGTTCCTCCACCAGAGCCACTAACTTCTTCAATGTCATCGGTAGAGGACATCAAAGTTAATGCTTTTGTAGATGAATAACTTCAGTACGCCATCAAGGATTTCATCTCTTTTTTGGAACATTGTGTGAATGCAAATCTTAAAAGGAAGATCCTTTGCTTCTACTGTCAATCTCTTAAACTATTATATTATCGGCATAGAAAGTATTAGTTGAGAGGAGAAAGCAGCCCCATATAGAGCCATACTGGCCCAACTACAAAGTGATATGAACCTTTATCGAAGACTCACAACACTAACAAGTCTGAGATAATTGGAGCTACTTTCAAAAGAGGAGCAACTTAGACTTCGAGAAGAAGCTCATAAAACAATGGATACTCATTAGGTCCAACTTAATGAGATCCAATCTACTAGAACTCTTTACGTGTTGAGATAGAGAGTGCTGTTGCTTTAGCTAAGGGTCAAGATCAAGCCATTATAGGACTCGGGAAAAGACCCTTAACGCCTGCAAAGAAACTGTGAAGACCATTGCTAAATTATCCAGGCAATGTGATGATCTCAATAAGGCTTTTTTGGCTAACAAAGCAGAATTGGAGTCTCTTAAATTTGACCAGTTGAGCAACATAATTATTAGCAAAGAAGAGTTGCGGAGACAGGCTACTCTTCAAGTCTATGAAGTTATCTAGTTGGAAATAAGGGGCATTGAATAAAGGATCAAATATCTTATGTCCCAATGATTTGTATCTTTTTAAATTCTATGAACTTGAACATTTTGCTGAAAAGTTTTTGTAATGCTAAATCGATAAAACTTATGATGTATTTTGGAAAATAAAATTTTTGTTGTCATTCATCTAGAGAGATGACTGTTAACTTGATAAATGCATTTGATGTTGATGATCAAAGATATCTTTTAACTTGATACATCATTGACTATTTTGTATATTGTTCAAAAGTAATTATTAACTTGACAATATAGAGTCTGTATTCAAACGTTCAAGTATATCTGTAACGTATGAATATTTCTCTTTTGTAGGATAGAAGTTATTGTCAGCTTTTCTGAATATATTATGGTTTTAGCTGTTCACTGACTTGTAGTATAACAATTTTTTGAATTGTCAGAGTTAATTTTTAACTTGGCGAATTTGAGGAATAAGATTTTGATTTTATCAGAGGTAATTTTTAACTTGACTAATTTGGAGGAAATGAATTTTAATTTTGTCAGAGGTAATTTTTTTTAAATTGACAAATTTGATGGAAATGAATTTTGATTTTGTCAGAGGTAATTTTTTTAAATTGACAGATTTGATGCAAATGAACTTTGATTTCATCACAGATAATTTTTAACTTAACAAATTTGGAGGAAATGAATTTTGATTTTGCCAGAAATAATTTTTAAGTTGACAAATTTGAAGAAATTAAATTTTTATTTTGTCAGGGGTAATTTTTAACTTCACAAATTTGGTGGAAATGAATTTTGTGAGAGTGGAATTCTCCCTTCACTTGCTTCACTGGGAAAATTGTTGTTTATAAAAAAATAGGCAACAATATATTAACTAGAATGCCAATAAGTATTGGACAGATTATATGTGCGGAGTTTGTCTAGTTGCGGGATCTTCAGATAGGAACCCAATTTTATAAGGTTCCAATAGAGCCGGCCAAAAGTGTTCATCATAGATAAACTTCTTTACTATAGATGAGCTCAACTTAATTGGTGGACAAATTGGTCCTGTTTTAAAAATAATAATGTAAAATATTAGACACATCTATTTTTCATATTAGGAGTAACATAAGAATCGTTGTATTTTTTTCTTAATGTTTTCTCCTTATGGTTTTTCCGAGACTTTTCATTTGAGGTGTTTATAGTTCATTAAAGTCTATATACACTTTGTCGTCGAGGCAGATCTTTAGTGCTCCTTTTCGGGGTATTGGTCAGAAACACATGGTGATTCAGTATTTTTTGATACACTTCGGTGTCAAGACGTATTTTTGATGCCTAGGGGCAAGACATATTGTTGAATTCTTTTGTTGGAGGAAGAATTCAAGTATGTATATCAATTAATCTTATCATCACCTTTTTACGGTATTGGTTGGAGATATGCCGAGTGATTTGGTATTTCTGGATACACTTCGACGTTGAGGTAGATTTTTGATGCCAAGGATCAAAACATAGTGTTGTTTTCTTTTGTTGGAGAAAGAATTCAAGTATGTATATCAAGTGATTTGATAATCAAAATCAAGCAGAGATACACTGGGTGATTTGTAGATAACTTAGGAAAATGTGTCATTCTTTGCCGTGTTCTTCGAAATGAACTCTACAAGAAGTTCCTCTATGAAATCTTCTTATTATGACATTTTCGAGCTGCAGTTAGGGATTTACAAGGTAATATTGTAAATAACTTGGGAAAATATGTCATTCTTTGCCGCATTCTTCGAAAACAAGAAGTTTTTCTATGAAATCTTCTTATGACCAGGCGGTGGTTAGGGATTCACTAAGTAATCATATAGATAACTCGGAAAAATGCATCATTCATTATTGCGTCCTTCAGAAAGAGTACTACAAGAAATTTCTCTATGAAATCTTCTTATCAACACATTTCTTGGTAGCTGTTAGGAATTCACCAGTAATCTTATCAATAATTCAGGAAATGAGTCATTTTTTGTTGCATTCTTTGGAAAAAGTACTATAAGAGTTCCTTTATGAAATCTTCTTATTATGACATTTCCATGCAATAGTTAGGGATTCACCGATTCGTCGAAGGCGCAAAAGAGGTTTATTAAAGAGGATATATGTCTCAAACAGCTCAATATTTAGCTTGATTGCTTCATACTATTATATAAGTTGTTTATACATTTGTACCGACTCTCCCTTCTGATAGTTTAAGATATTAACATAATTTAGTAATTGAAGCAACTCATGCCTAACATTGTCTTGATCCGCAAGATTAAAGATTGCATCAATACAACTCTTAGGTATCTTAAGAGTAATATTTCTTTAGGAATTTTTTATTAATTGGCATCATAATTTTGTCGCCATTCGGTCTCACCAACCGATATATACCATTTGAATAAACAGTGTCGATGATAAAAGGCCCTCCCATTTCGGCTGGAATTTTTCTTTGGCTTTCTGAGTGGTTATGATCAGTCTTCTTACTGAAAGGACCAAATCACTTTTCTTAAAAGTGCTCTGTTTGATCTTTTTATTAAAAGTTTTGGAAATTTGAGTATGATAATGTTCAATACTTTGTTGTGCTTCAAGACGCTTGTCATCGAGAGTTTCTAACTCCATAAATCTTTATCAATGTTTCTTTTCTTTCTTATTACCTGAGTTTACCTCAATTTCGAGTTCATACTTGAGGCAGAATAATTCTTTACTACTCACTGTTATGCATTTGCTGGAATTTTTCGACAAAGCTAATGAAACTGCATAAGTATTCTTATGACATAGTACATGGTTTGATGTAGAAGCCAATAAAACTGTCATCTATCTTTGTGACTGCTTGATAATAAGGCAAGAGGTCTTTATTTTTTACTTTATATTCTCCCTTGACTTGGTTAACGATCAACTAAGAACTCCGTACGCCTCTAAATATTTCACTCGCAGCTGCTTGGCTATCTTTAGGCCAATCATTAAGGTATTGTATTCGGCGATATTGTTAAAGCATGATTCTGTTAACGAATAAGCTCGAGGGATAAGATGCTTACGAGGGGAGACAAAGACAACCCCCACTCCTGCTACAATCTTTCTTTTAGATCTCATTCTTGAGGCACCATCAAAGAAAAGTTGCCAGACTTTTTTTGAGATGGTGTTTGCCTTAGCAGTTTCATGTGGAGCACCATCTTTTGAACCGGCAGTTTCTTCTAGTGTCTCATCTAAGATACCTTCGTACAATTTTGAAGTTTCTGGAATTGGGTGTTCAACTAAAAAGTCAGCTATACCTTGATTCTTAATTAATTTTTGCAGGATGAAGTGCATATCATATTGCGATAACATGATAGCCCAATTAGATAGTCTCGAATTTAATGAACCTGGTTTGGTCATTAATATTCTTAATGGATTAACTTTCGATATAATATGGATGGTTTCTCCCTCTAGGTAGTATCACATTTTTTGTACTGCGAAAACGAAAATTAGACATTTTTTTCATTGGGTTATATCAATGTTTAGCTCCAACCGTCATTATGCTCAGATAATAGATGGCATGTTCATATCCCACTTCACTCTTTTGTGCTAGTAAGGCTCCTAGAGAGTGGTCCATTGCTCTCACATGTGATAGGACGGGTTTCCTGAAATTGGAGCTACAAGGACTGGTGGCTTTGTAAGATATTATTTGATTTCTTCAAAAGTTTGGCAAGCATCATCCCAGATAAACGATACTCCTTTCTTTATCAACTGTGTGAATGGTTGACATCTCCTGGATAAGTTTGATATGAATCTGCATATATATGCCAGCTTTCCTTGTAGTCCTCTCAATTCCTTGAGATTCCTAGGTGGCTGCATATCTTAGATTGCTTTAATCTTGTCTGAATCAAGATAAATTCCTTGAGATATAACCACAAATCTTCCACTAGAGATCCCGATGAATGATTTGGTTGGATCATTATAAGTTGGTGTTTCTGCATGAGATCAAACACCATTCTCAAATCCTGAAGATGACTATCTTTGTTCTTACTTTTAATATCTAAATCATCCATATAGTATTCCACCGTCTTCGAAGAAGTTCCAGGAATATAGTGTTCATGGCCCATTAATATGTGACACCAGCATTCTTTAAACCGAAGGGCATAACTGTGTAACAGTACACCCCCAACAGTATTCGAAAAGATGTATGCTTTTCATTATCGGGATATATTTTAATTTGATTGTATCCAAAAAACTAATCCATGAATGACATTCTTTCGAAACTAAAAGTATTTTCAATCATGACATTTGTATAGATAGTGGAAATTCATCCTTCAGGCATGCTTCATTCTGATCTCTGAAATCGATGCAGACTCTGATTTTTCCATTTTTCTTAGACATAAGGACTATATTTGTTACCCAATCAAGGTGTTGCTCTTCACGAATGAAGCCATATTCAACTAATTTTTAAATTTTAGCTTTAAAGGCTTCCATCATTTCAAAACAGAGCCTTCATTGTTGTTGTTTAATGGGTTTCACATGTGATTGAATGTTCAATCTATGCATTGCCATTTGTGGGTTTAGTCTTGACATATCTTCATAATTTTAGGCAAAGACATTGATGTATTATCAAATAACAATAATTAACTCTTCGTTTTCTTTAAAAGATAAAATTTCACTAATAAATAAAGATTTAAAATTGGTTTCATCACCCATATTTATTTGAATCACTTTATTTTCTGTTGGAGGTTCACATTATTCAAATTGAACTTCCCATTTCATGTTCAGATGGTTTGCCCAAGAACCATTTTTTGATTGGTGGCAATTCTTCATCTTCTTCTTTCTAGTCTTGAGAGACCATATTAATGGAAACTTCTTGAAAAATTACTCTAACACTTATATTTGAATACCAGTGTAATGATTCAACTGAATGACTATATTGGACTTTTTTATAATTTATTTCTGAAAGAATTTCAGAAGTTGTGACATATACCAACCCCCTACCTGTTTTATCATAATAATCTGGTAGTTTTCCTTTTGGAATAAAAGGTTTAAGCATTGTTCTTCTTCCTTTTCCAAGATTTAACCCCTGCCTTCGGCTAAATTATATCACATCTTTTCCATCATTTTATGAGTATTTTTATTGTAATGGAAGAACTCAAGATTTTTCTATTTTTTCTTCGGAAGCTCACATCTCCATCGTCATCACTTTGTATATTAAAAGATGAGCAAATGGGTGCTTGGAATGATGCTAAGGAATATATCTTATCTAGTTGATCACCCAAGATGAGTCAGACAACGACAATGAAGCTAACTTAGAATCAGGATCTAAAGATTTAAGATCCGAAAATAATGAAGATTGGAGAATAGAACCAATTGTAATAAGCCTTGAAGGCCTTGATATAACTAACACAACCAATCTTGATGGCGAGTGGGTTATTAATGAAAACATAGAGTTTGCTTATTCTATTAATGTTGATTCTAAACCTTCAAGTACTAGTACTGAATGAAGGATTTATAGCATAAATAACATTTATGTGGTATCAAATTGACTATAGCACCGACCTATATTATCTTACAACTTGCATGATTACTATCTTAGTTTCATTCTAAGTGTCCCCTGTTAGATTTGAGTAATCTTAAAGCCCAGATTCTGAAAGTAATCCATTTGTTGCCGCGGATAGGCGTTTGTAGGGTGATCCTTAGGAGACGGTTTTAGGCACCATAGGCTGCTCAGAGCTAGTTATTCACTGACATCTTAGATGGCTACAGGCATATTATGCAATTGCGAGATATGTAGAGCGGATTGTAGTAAATACGACACTATGTATAATGATATATATGATATGATGAACACCCCAAGATATTCCAAAAAAAATTGATGAGATAGTTCTCCAAATAGAAAAATTAAAAGAACAAGGTAAAAGTCCCAACCTAACTGTAGAAGTCAAAGAAGATCTGACCCAACAACTCGAAAAGGTCTATAAAAAATTCAAGGGTCTACTAATTCATTTTGGATATAAATCAAACCAGGAAGAAGTCAAACCTAATAAAAAAATAACTGAAAAAGACGAAAAGGTAAATGAAGAAAGTAATAGTAATCCTCCTGTAAAAGAGAAAAATGAATGTGATAACCTATCACTAGTCAGTAACCAAAATGATAATAATAATCAGCCGCTGCAGCAGCAACAGAGAGGGAGAGAGAGAGAGGGGAGGGGAGAGAGGGAGGGGAGAGAGAGAGACACGAGAGAGAGAGAGAGAGAGAGAGAGAGCGGAGAGAGAGAGAGAGAGAGAGAGAGCGCGGAGAGAGAGAGGGAGAGTTGCTGCAGCAGCAGTGCAGCAAGCTGCTGCCTGCAGCAACAGCTTGCAGAGATAGAGAGAGAGAGAGAGAGAGAGAGAGAGAGAGAGAGAGGAGGGGAGGAGGGAGAGGGAGGGAGGGGGAGAGAGAGACATGAGAGAGAGAGAGAGAGAGTGGTGTGCTGGTTGATGGGTAAAATATGTATTAGATAAAAGGAGTACTTTAATATAAAAGGGAGTGATAATAACTAACTGCTGACTAACAGGTGTAACGGTGTAGAGAATTTTTTTAGAGTTTCAAACTTTACGGGTGTTAAGTAATAGACCCCCATACTATAAGGGGTTTGACTGTAATTAACCCATTCTAAACAAGGGAGAGAGCTCTTGAAAAAAGACTATAATCTTCTTTCAATAAAACACTTTCCAAATGGCCATTTCTCCCTAGGACGTAGGTCTAAGATCATTAGGACGTAGGTCTAAGATCATCTCGTCCAAATATCGTTAAACTTTATTTCTCTCTCTGTTTGTTTCATTCTAAATTTACTAGGATATAGATCTGTGCCAAAGTTCAATTCAGGTGATCTAGTGGGTAGATTGCTTAACAGTATAAATAGTTCTCATGCTTAACAGAATTTTGTAAAAATAGTTCTCACTGCTTAAAAGTCCAAAAAGAATGGTTTTAAATATCGATCATTATCAAAACTTATGGGGGATATTGTATTGGATTTTAAACTATTTGATATGATATGACCTATAAACTATATATATTTCATATGACATAGAGTACAAGTACTAGCTAACAACAATAAAAATCACTGATATACTGAGAGTATCAGGTAGGAGCTAATTAAAAAAATGCAGTGTGATACTTACTAGATACTTCTACATAGATTTGGTGGATATGCAATTTGGGAATAGTGTGTATACACATACTAGGTTCTTTCTAAGCATGTATCGAGCACAATTTGAGCACAACAATAAATTTATTGATGAGGAAAAGAAGCAAACACTAAATAAATTAACTGGATACCTATGGTGGGATTAGGGGATTCGGATAGGAACTAGGATTTGAGAGAAAAGATAATCTAATCTAATTACTAAACTAATCTAATCTAATGACCCACACGACTTTAAATCAAAAAATTTATTCAAATCATTCAGCTCCTTTTATTATTAAATCAGGGACCTATAAATAGGTTAATAAAAATAAAACTTCACAAAATAACCGATGTAGAACTAAACAAAATCTAAAATCTCATAAAAAATCTCAAACAAAATTTAAAAATATCTAATAAAATAAACTTGACCTAATAAAATCAATCTAATAAACTCTTGGCCTAAATTTGGCCATTTGATGTCCTCGTCATTCTCTCCCACTTTAAAGCATTTATCTCCAACAAATATATTGATAATAAGTATCAAGCACCCATTGATCAAGCTGATGAAAGTCATTATATGAACCATTTCAATTAGGCCATGATGGTGGTGCTAGAACTAGCATGCGATTTTCTATCTGAGCAAAATAGGAGGTGGAACGGAGTTTCACAACTAATTAGTTGAATGTAGGAACAGCACATGCATGAATTTCTAGACCTTGCTAACAGAAAATGGGATTGATGTCAAGATCCCATGGATTTCCAATTCTTAGATGGTAGAAGCAATCCTTCCTGAAGTTCGATTGGGACCTGTAGACATGATGATGAAGATCGGATTTTTGATTTGAGATAATTTTGAGATATAATAGGATTTGATTTAGTTCGATTCAGATTTAATAGGATTTTGAATTCTATTAGGATTTTGGTTTGACAGGATTTTAGGATTTTGGTTTGACAGGATTTTGGATTCTATTAGAATTTTGTTTGTTAAATTTGATAAGCTTTTGGATTCTATGTGGATTTTGTTTATTAAAATTTTCCTATAAATAAGCTCTGTATGAAGTATTTTGTAGAGAATTAAATATTGAATAAATTTTGAATTTTAAGAAACTGCATGGATTCACTATATTACCAAAAAATCTCTCATCGTGGATTCGTTGAAAGTGGGCGTGAATTCATCTGGGTGGATTCTCGAACCCCTTTGTTCTTCTCCAAATTTATCCAAAACCCCTAAATTTTAAAACCCTAACTCTAATTTGCTTCCGTCCTGCATTAAATTGGTATCAGAGTTAAAGATTCTGCCTCATCAAGTATCATAGCCGTTTTCGAGCCATTGTGATCTTAGGTATTTCTTAAACTTCTTGAGCTAAAATTTTGAGTTGATTATTTGTGGGGTTCATGTTCTATGGTCATTACATCAATACAAATACTGAAAATTTGCAAGTTAAGCGTGATATGTATACTACTATACTAATTTTTTACGGTTTTGACGATCACCAAAATTATCAAAATTGAGAGAATCATATCCAAAATTTCTTTCTAGATTTCGATCTAACTTCAACAAAGCTGGGTGGAGAAGTTTATACTTGGATTAGAGAATATAAATTATACTTTGATTGAAATATCTTGCGACGTCTTCTTCATAATCGATATACTCAACACCGCCTCCTAAATTTATCATCTCATCAATTTCAATCGTCTGAGTCTAAAACAGCGACTGATGATGAAAAATTTAATATGTGATTGATGAGTTTGAAAAGTGCAACCGAATACTTGATAGTTTCAGCAAAACACTTAAACGCAGGAATGAAAGAAGTCAAATGGTTAACGATGATAGTATCGCCAACAAAATTGAAGCAGATATTCCTATTTTTTATGGTATATGTATTTTGCAGTCTACCGGATACAGAAGTTCATAATGAGCCACTATTAATGCAGGATGGAACTTCCTTTCTATCCATAAAAGTTGAAGACTCAAAATTTTAAATTTCTGACGATCTCTCAATGGAACCAACTATGAAATTTCAGGCACATAAGAATGCACCTAATGATCATGTTCATAAAGAGAAACCAACAAAAGTACCTCCTACTCTCCTACATAACATATCCATGAAACCTACAGTTTCTTTGGAAAATCTCTTGCTAAAGTTTCGTAAGAAACTTCGTTGACAATTCGTATTTACCGATAGTATTTGCATATCAATTGCAGATATACAAGGAGTAAGTCCAAAACGAGATTTCAGACAGAAAAGAAATTGTTGTTAATAATGAGGTGAAAATTTTAGTTCCTCTTTATAGGTTCCTTACAGAAATTATGAGGAAATTACCAGTTCAATATGTAGATGCTTATGAAGTTTTGAAGATGATTGCTTCCACTATTTATGGCCAGGATATTTTATGCGATCCGTATATCAACTCGACTTTCAATAAAGTTAATTCTATTACTTCCATTACATTTGGTTCTTCATGTTTACAGTCATCGGAAGCTGATTCACGCAAGAAGCAAATTCCTCCTCCACCACCTTAATTTAGATGTGATGCACAAGTTACAATTACTTGACTGCCACCTTGGCCCAATTGAAATGGTTTGTAGAAGGACGCGGATCAGTTCAGCTTAGACGTGTGTAACATTTCTTATTTCCACATTCATTGGGGATGAATGCTTTGAAGCCCAAGAGAATTGATAAAGATTAGATTTTTTATTTGAGATAATTTTGAGATATAATAGAATTTGATTTAGTTTGATTCAGATTTGATAGGATTTTGAATTCTATTAGGATTTTGGTTTGATAGAATTTTGGATTCTATTAGAATTTTGTTTGTTGAATTTAATAGAATTTTGGATTCTATTATAATTTTGTTTGTTAAAATTTTCCTATAAATAAACTTTGTATGAAGTATTTTGAAGAGAATTGAATATTGAATAAAAAATGAATTTTGAGAAACTGCGTGAATTCACTGTATTTCCAAAAAAATCTCTTCTCATGGATTCATTGAGAGTGGACGTGAATTCGCCTGGGTGGATTCCCGAACCCCTTTGTTCTTCTCCAAATTTGTCCAAAACCTCTAAATTTTAAAACTCTAACCCTAATTCGCTTTTGTCATGCGTCACATGACATACAATGCTTGATCACGAGACTGAAATTGTCGCATGGACTTCATTGTACTTTGTACCTTAAGAAGTTCGATATTTTGCAAACCTATCTGCAATTATAAAAGATTTGGAAATTATCATAGATAGCAGGTGATCTCATGGGCAATCGAAGCTTAGTCATTGATGAAGAACACAGTATCTTCATAGTTGGTTATATTGAAAGACTTCCATAACTTTTAATAAGAGGCTCTTTTAACTTCTATGAAACGTCAAAAGTTCTTCGAGAAAAGACAGTGGCTCATGAGAAATTTTAGCTCTAATTCATCAAGAACTTCGCTGGTCTATTCAGGCTAGGATGTTTGGCTGTTAGTAAGGATTTAGGATCTAGATCTGTATCAAATTTTGCCATGTAGCTCATCTCATATTTTGATGTGGGCTCTACTTCAATTCTTATATATCTTCTTCGATCTTTGTTTTAGGCTGGTATCAAACTCATTATCAACCTGGAGCTCAGATAGAAATAGATAAAATTTTTCGAATAATTTTGAAAGAGGTGTGGAGCATATAGAGTATGATAACAAATTTGCAAGAAACTCCATCCCAACATATTTTGATAGATGGTCGCACCATGAAAAAACTTATACAACCATCTTAAGCCGAGCATAAAATCATTTTTCCACATAAGTCAGAGGAAAATAATGGAAGGAATATTTAAGATAGATATTCCAATTTCATATGGATCATAATAACCTTGAATATTTAGGATAGTTTAATAAATATCATGTTCAACATGTACTAAATCACCACCGGTGATGTAATGGTCATAACATACGAATCCCAAGGAAAAAAAAAATTTAAAATTTTGAAAATTATAGCTAAAAAGTTTAGAAAATACCCACGAAGTGTAACACCTTAAATTTAGCTTGAATCGGACTTGAAAAGAAATTAAATCACCAATTAAAATTTTGACAGGTGTGCTATGCTCATGAATTGGGTTCACAGTTGACTGCTAGCTCAAATTGAAATAGTCAAATCTGGATCTAGAATGGGTCACATTTGCACAAGGTCTGCAAGCTTCTTCAACCTCCTCGAGCAGGGCCCATGCGAGGGTGCCGCTTGATTGAGGACTAGGAGTGCATGGGGCCCATTCTTTGACCATCCATCAATCCATGAGAAATCTACATAGAAATCATCAAAGAGAGAGCATGCAAGTGGTGGCAGGGAAGGGGATGAGAGAAGTGGAGTTACGCGGCTCTTGTAGATTTTTTTTATTATTTTTCAACTTTTTTCTTTTTCTTTGCCTCTTTATTGTTTCTTCTTTTTTCTTCCATGTTTCTGATCTTTTCTCAAACTAAAAATTAAAAAGATAAAAGAAGAAAATGGACAGAAAGATGCATCTTGATCTTAGTGATGGATAACAAAAATGTAGAACATGGCAGGATCTAGAGTCTTAATAATTGTGGACTTTCATGCTTTGATATCAAAACAAGTGAGGAACTAAGTTATCTAGTTTTTTTTTTTTTTTTTTTTGAATTAGGAGATTTGGAGATAAACTATGATTTTGAGAGAGAAAAAATAATCTAATTAATCCAATCACTAAACTAATCTAATTTAATGGTCTATATGGCTTTGCATCAATAATTTTCATAGAATCATTCAACTCTTTTTTATTGAAAAAGTAGAGCCTTTACACTGTGTTTGGATTGAGGGAAAATGAAGGAAAAGATAAGAAAAGGAAATGGAAAGAGAAAAGGAAAGAAAAGAATATGGAAATTAGTTTCCATTTTTATGCTTGGTTAGAAAGAAAATGAAGAAGAAAAAATCTAAAGGAAATTTTAGAAAAAATTAGTTTCTTATATTTGGTTGCTCAATAGAAAAATTAAGAGGAAAATATAATTCTAATTTAACTATAGAAATTTTAATATTATTTTACATATTATTGATAGAATTTTTAATTTTTAAATAATTAAACATATAATAATCAAATAGTCCAAACTTCACAAAAGTTAAATATATCTTGAGACTAAAATTACAAAGAAATTTTCTGCAAAAAATGTGGAAAACCAATGCAACATATAAGAATAAAGAGATAACAACAACATAAATCAGCAGCATATCAGCAGAGCAGCAACAACAACGACATAGTATCACAACATAATATCAATAGCCCATTTACAACAAACCTGCCAAATCAAATGTCAATAAATAAGTAGCCTATTTGTTTAAAACAAAACAAACAAACAGTCTAACAGAGTATAAAAAGCAAGGTAACAATAATAAAAATCAATTAAACAAACATCACATTATTAACATACTAACAAACACCATTTTTAACAATAATAACAAAACCACATTGTCTGCACTCACCACCTACCAGTCCAACAGTACCACAGTTCCACTTTCTTCCATATCCGTACATACACAGCCATAGAGTTCAAAATTTAAAAAAAAAAAAACACATACAAGTAACAAGTTACAAACTTCAAAATATAAAATATAGAGTTACATAACTTGATGACAAGCTCAAATTCAAAAGCGTAAATGACACGTATATCATAATTTTCTCATTTCTTTAGATATATAATCAGTTTTTTGATAATTTCAAAGATGCTAGCTCTATACATCACAAAATGTGAAATGATCTCTTGATCAAGATCGTTACTTAAAGAACATTCTGATCCAACTCCAACTCCAACTCTTTATGGTCATTCTATTACCTGTAACAGCAAAAGTAAACACAATGAGCATGATTGATACTAATTCTGTTGAAGTGAACACAATAAGCTCAATCAAGAGAAGATACTACACATAAATGATATTCTTCATGCTAGGCAACTTCTAAGTACAAATATAGCAACTTGATTATTTTGATTGTAGATTCATGATTAAAATGACTAACTAAAAATATGATGTGTAAAGAATATTACCTCCCAAGCTTCAATTGCAACCATCTTTTCCTTTGATTGATGGGCAAACCAATGAAAGTTCTTCCCCGAACCGCATCCTAACAAATGTAGTCATATGCTAAAAGTTGTGAATCTTCATCCAACGCTTCAACCTTTGAAACCTCCTCAAATACTTCTTTCGTATACACACGAGGTGCACAACTCACGATTGCGGAAGCGACTGAGTCCATTCCAGTTTTCAGCATAAGAAAGTCTTCATTTATGTTGTGATTTGAAACTCCACGCTTTCTTTTATATGTCACTTTAGATGAGCATGCCTTGGGAACTTGTTCTTGGTTACCTGAAGGTGCCATGGATTATACATCATCTTCTTGACCGACCTCCTTATCACTCTCTTGCTCGGTATTGATAGAATCCGATACTTCTTTCTCTTTTTCTAAGCGAATGCGTCTTTCTTTTGCAGTTTTAGCACCAAGCCCCATAGCTCTATCCTTACCATAAATTAGTTGTAAGTTCTCAAAACTTGACACGGCTTTGTATCGATATTGTGCTGCCCCTGCATGTGACTATTGCATACAAATAATAAATAAGATAAAAACTTGGCATATGAAAATTATCATGCCAAACGCAAGTCCATAACATGCACAACAAATAAAGATAAGACAACTAAAAAGTTTAACTCCCAACTATACTTGTCTTTCCTTGTTGAACATCCAGCCAAAATTATCTTCACCTAAATCAATCAGAAATCCAATAGAATATTCTATTTCCTTACAGAATTATCTGATACATATGATACTTATTGTCTCATTTTCACCAACAGAACAACTAAGATATGTTGATATTCACTGAAAGTTATAGAGAATTCATCCCTTGGTCTTCCTTGCTAGTTGATGGTCAATTTTCTGTGTGATATGTGTCCAAATATCAAATGTACAAGATAAGAATCCATGACCAATGCCTAGAAAAAGTGAGGAATATCTAGGGGAATGTCTCCAAATGCCCAATCAAGCACAATAAAAATAAATAAATAAATAAAGATAGATACGTTTAGCAGGAATATCCAGGGGAATGTCTCTAAATGTACCAAAGATCAATGTCACTGAACGAGTAAAAGAAAGATATTATCTAATTCATTCTATTAAGAAACAGTAACACCTTTGTAAATGTAATTTAGGCTCATTTAAAAAACCAACAAGTATAACTTGAACTTAGAGATATTATAACATACCGCTAGATAGACTTCTCAAACTTTTGGTTCTGCATCTATCCTCCTAGTGACTTTATTAAATGCAAAACCGCTGCTAAAATTCAGCATATCTTGAAATGCACCCAAATCCTTTTTAAGTGTCTTTATACGATTTTTTAAATGAGCTACACTAACTCTAATTCCATACTTCACAAACAATTCATCACACGCAGCTTGGTAAGCAACATTTGGGAAACTTCTATCAGGTTTTAGTCCCCATTGCATCTGCTCAATTAATGCTTCAGTTAAGCAATTATCCATCTCAGTTGTCCATACTATGTTCTTCTTCAAACTTGACTGAGTTTCTATTTGTGTATCCATCTCAGCACCCTGCAACAATATTCACAAGAATTAGATAAATTGTCAATCTTATACATCGTAGCAACAAAAGTTATAAGAACTAGCCAGACCAAGCAGATAAAGGGCAATAAGTAAATTTGTTAAAACTATAATAATTTTTTTAAAATAACAAAAACATGATTTCATTATTTACCATAAAGTAATTAAAAGATAAGATCTTCATTGAAATCTAATTGAACTTTATAGTTATTTCTATAATTCCAACAAAAGAAAAGTAAAACTGTACAAGTCAATAATTTCTCCATATGTGATCGGCTATTTTTTATCTTAGAATTTCTCCTTGTCTAAACTCTTCGTCATCACTTAAAATCGGAACTTCTTCCCCATCATCTCTCATTCGATACTGAACTTTTTTTATTGACTTTTGCAATAAGTTCTTCATCTGGATCAACACCCATTAAGTAATTATGAAGAATGCTACAAGCATATATGATGTCCTATTTTGTTTCCATTGGATAGTGTGGCTCTGTTCCGCTTTCTAAAATTGGAAACCATTTCTTCAACACTCTAAAAGCACGCTCAATTGCATTCCGCAATGAGGAGTGGCGATGGTTGAATACCTCATGACTATTTTCAGGTTGCCGAATTGAATATTCCTTAAGATGATAACGTGTACTCCGATATGGAGTAAGAAATCCTGGACTCAACATAAACCCTGCATCAACTAGATAATATTTTCCTAAAACAAACAAAGATAGGATAATTAGTATAACATCTATATAATTAAGGTGTTAAAATATTAATAAACTTGTTATATATATGTGGTTGTCACCTTGAGGAACAAATAGCTTGTCCTATCTTGTCAAGGCATTGTTTAGCATCCGAGAGTCAGAAACAGATCCCTCCCGACCAACCAAGATATAGGTAAACTTTAAATCAAAAGTGCATGCCGCTAACACATTTTGAGTAGGAAAATCTTTCTGACCTTGATATCTTCTTGTATCTTCTTTTGCCACTTTCACATGAAAAAGAGACCCATTGATTGCACCAACACAATTCTATAACAAAATCACAAAGTTTTATTAGCATTTAGCAACTTCTACAATTAATATATAGCATTGTAGCATTTGTTTTAGAATTTTACCTTAAACTAAGGCATAAATCTTGAATTGTTCTGTATTCTGACGAAACTTCAGAGCCATCAGGTTGCTTTAAAAATTGATCTTCAAGTGATATTACAGCTTTTAAAACCTTGTGAAAGTGGCGACTAACAGTCTCACCGGAACGCCTAAAGTAGAATTTGACTGATTTATTCTTCCAATTATGGGAAACAATTTGAAGGAACTTTGTAACTTGTTCCTCCATTGAACAACGCCTAGTGTCATGAAGACGTGCAGTTTCTTGAAGCAATTAACACAACCTAGCAAAAGCATCAACCCCCATACACAATTGTTCACGACAATTACTATCACTTTGTCGTGTGAGTCTTTCCATGAGTAAATTTCTATCTTCATCTCGTTGTGCCAAGATAGATCTATCTATATATTGAATTTCATGTAATGTTGTTTTAGCAATTACATATAAGGTGTAAACAACCATACTTCCAACTGCACATTTTATATTCATCATTTTCATTTCCCACATATTTTCTTCCTTCATCTACAAATCAAGATAAAATATTATAATTCAAGAAATTATTATTTGCTAAGAAAGTCAAATTTCTAGAAAATTGCATCTTAGGAAGAATTGCTACTGATGCAACATTGACGATATCAAAGAACTTGTCCGCCAAAGTGATTTGATTAAACTATGCTATTTTAGTTGAAGCATTATTATCTAGGCATTGCAATTTGCAAACTGTATGTTGAGGTGATCGTGTTGTAAACTCTTAGAAACCAACTCTTGGGAGCCAAAATGAAGTTACTTTCAATTATGACAATTTATTTTGGAACCACGGTCAAAATTCATATACTTCTTCAGTAGTAAATATTCGTAGATACCCTAGAATCAAATCCCAACAATATAAGGCTAGTTCCTTCAAAAGAGAAGGATTATGATATTTCTCACTTGTCAGCAACAGCCATTGTGAAGTAAAATTAAAAGACAATCTAATATTATAGAACGGAAGAACACACTATTCTCTTGTTACCAACAAGAGCCATATACATATCTCAAAAAATATCACAACCATATCATAAAGTTTTCTTTCCATCTGGATGTCTATGATAATTAATTTTATTGATTATATTTTATAGGAACAAAACCTAACCGAAATGAATTAAAACTCGGAATATGACCTTGATATTTTGTTACAAAAATTTCAAGACAGTAACTAAGAAAACAAAATTACAGCTCAAAATGATCTCTATAATTTATTTTATACCAAACCAAAAGCTCACCAACAGTAACAGAGACAATTAAACAAAAATGATAGATGACCAATATAACATAAATAACAAACAAATTAAACATAGCAACAGATGCATATGCAAGCACAAACACAATTTTATAAGCACCCCTGAACTATTTATTATCTGCTTGCTGTCTGCCAAAGTAATTTGAAAAATACTCAATTTGGATATTATATATTCAAAAAACTTATAAAAAACTTACATCCATTGCTAAATCAAACGATCTCTTTGATCCAGCTATCATATCAAAATCTTCTTCCTCAACAAGTGGGTGCTTAAAAAAAAAGGAAAACGGGTCAGTAATTACTGAAAAAATTTATAAATAAATTAAATGGAAAAAATGTACATAGCAAAATCAAAAGAAATTTGTTGAAATCTAGCAATAAGATGCCCTCCGAGGGCTCTATCGCACGTTCTACATGCAAATATTTGCTAAGAGAAACCCTAGAAAATCTCAAGTTTATGCCTTTTTGAAGTTTTACAAATGATTAATGATTAACTAAAGTTCAGATCTACCATATACAATTTAAAACCAAATAGAAAATAACTTTATTAAAAGATCAGTAAGATTTCATCTTTCAAAGAAAAGAAAGATCGAGATCTGGTAACAAATGCGAAACTCTTGCGAAAATTTTGGTGGATGAATCGCAATCGGGGCTCAGATCGTCCACGAAATGACACATTTTTCATGCAATTTACAAATTTAGGGTTAGAGAGAGAAGGCGAAGAGAGAGAGAGAGAGAGGGCGAAGCGAGAGAGAGAACGAGTGAAGGCGGAGAGAAAGAGAGCGAAGGCAGGGAGAGAGAGATCAGGTCGACAATTTTTCTCTTCATTTTTCCTTTTTCTCTAAACTTTACTTTTCTTTCATTTTCTTCTGGATTTGAGAAAGAAAAGGAAAAAGAAAAAAATTCTAATACATTTTCTCTCACTTTTTTTCCTTCTTATTCTCTTTCTAATTTTTCCTCTAACCAAACAGTGGAAAGCAACTTTTTCTTTCTTTTTCTTTTCTTTTCCATCATTTTCCCCCAATCAAAAAATAGCCTTAGGCTGTGTTTGGATTGAGGGAAAATGAAGGAAAAGAAAAGAAAATGAAAAGTTGCTTTTCACTGTTTGGTTAGAGGGAAAATTAAAGAGAAAATAAGAAGGAAAGAAAATGAAAGAAAATGTATTAGAATTTTTTTTTCTTTTTCTTTCTCAAACCCAAGAGAAAATAAAAAAAAAAGGAAAGTTGAGAGAAAAAGGAAAAAGGAAGAGAAAAATTGTCGGCCTGATCTCTCTCTCCCCGCCTTTGCTCTCTTTCTCTCCGCTTCACTCGTTCTCTCTCTCGCCTTCTCTCTCTCTCTTGCTCTTCGCCTTCACTCACTCTCTCTCTCTCTCTCTCTCTCTAAATTTCCCAATCTTGGATCCCTCTCGATTGCAAAAGGTATGAAACCCTAACCCTAAATCTGTAAACTGCATGCAAAATGTGTCATTTCGTGGGCGATCTGAGCTCCGATTGCGATTCATCCACCAAAATTTTCGCAAGAGTTTCGCATTTGTGACCAGATCTCGATCTTTCTTTTCTTTGAAAGATGAAATCTTTCTGATCTTTTAATAAAGTTATTTTTCTGCTTGGTTTAAATTGTATATGGTAGATCTGATCTTTAGTTAATCATTAATCATTTGTAAAACTTCAAAAATGCATAAACTTGAGGTTTTCTAGGGTTTCTCTTAGTAAATATTTGCATGTAGAACGTGCAATAGAGCCCTCGGAGGACATCTTATTGCTAGATTTTAACAAATTTCTTTTGATTTTTCTATGTACATTTTTTTCCATTTTATTTATTTATAAATTTTTACAGCAATTATTGACCCATTTTCTCTTTTTTTTTAAGCACCAACTTGTTGAGGAAGAAGATTTTGATATGATAGCTGAATCAAAGAGATCGTTTGATTTAGCAATGGATGTAAGTTTTTTATAAGTTTTTTTGAATCGATAATATCCAAATTGAGTATTTTTCAAATTACTTTGGCAGACAGCAAACAGATAATAAATAGTTTAGGGGTGCTTATAAAATTGTGTTTGTGCTTGCATATGCATCTGTTGCTATGTTTAATTTGTTTGTTATTTATGTTATGTTGGTCATCTATCATTTTTGTTTAATTGTCTCTGTTACTGTTGGTGAGTTTTTGGTTTGATATAAAATAAATTATAGAGATCATTTTGAGCTGTAATTTTGTTTTCTTAGTTACTGTCTTGAAATTTTTGTAACAAAATATCAAGGTCATATTCCGAGTATTAATTCATTTTGGTTAGGTTTTGTTCCTATAAAATATAATCAATAAAATTAATTATCATAGACATCCAGATGGAAAGAAAATTTTATGATATAGTTGTGATATTTTTTGAGATATGTATATGGATCTTGTTGGCAACAAGAGAATAGTGTGTTCTTCCGTTCTATAATATTAGATTGTCTTTTAGTTTTACTTCACAATAGCTGTTGCTGATAAGTGAGAAGTATCATAATCCTTCTCTTTTGAAGGAACTATCCTTATATTGGTGGGATTTGATTCTAGGTTATCTACGAATATTTACTACTGAAGAAGCATATGAATTTTGACCGTGGTTCAAAAATAAATTGTCATAATTGAAAGTAACTTCATTTTGGCTCCCAAGAGTTGGTTTCTAAGAGTTTACAACACGATCATCTCAACATACAGTTTGGAAATTGCAATGCCTAGACCATTGTTGAAAATAACGCGTTATGAAACCCGTTATATTGCGTTACGTAACCTAACGGAATCCCAACGCTTCGTAACAACTGGAAATAACTCAGTGCACCATAACAGTACGTTTTTTTCGTTATTTTACGTTATATTACATAACGTTGCGTTAAATTACGTTATGCTACGTTATTTACAATTATTTTTTTTAGTAATTTATATATTGTTGTTAATTATTATTTTGATTATTAGCGAATTACTTAATTTTCTTAATTAATTGTTGGCTTGTTTGATTGCTTTTGGAATTTCTAACTTGATAATTTAAGTTTATTTCCTTATTCACTTATTTTATTTCTCATTCGGTTGCTAAAATATTTTACTTGTTGATTTTATTGAATTTTTAATTGAACTGAAATCAACAATCATAAATAAGATAAATTAAACATTACAAAATATAAATTACAACAATGATAATAATTGGAATCAAAATAAAAAATTGGAATCTTGCTTTTTTATTTAAATGATGATTGGAATTACGGTTGCAGACTTAATATAATTTATGAAGATATATGAAAATTATTGTAAAACTTAATATAACATTTGAATAGATTATGTATTACAAAATAGTTTTATATATTTTTAGATATTTTAAATTTTTTTCAATTTATTAAAATTATTTTATATGGTTTTATATTTATTTTTACTAAATAAATAGAAAACTGCATAATTTACGTTATGCGTTACGCTATTTGCGACATAACCTAACAAAGACAAAACGTTATGTTTCCGTTATCGCTATTTTAAACATTGGCCTAGACAATAAAGCTTCAACTAAAATAGCATAGCTTAATCAAATCACTTTGGCGGACAAGTTCTTTGATATCGTCAATGTTGCATCAGTAGCAATTCTTCCTAAGATGCAATTTTGTAGAAATTTGACTTTCTTAGCAAATAATATATTCTTGAATTATAATATTTTTTATCTTGATTTGTAGATGAAGGAGGAAGATAGGTGGGAAATGAAAATGATGAAGATAAAATGTGCAGTTGGAAGTATGGTTGTTTACACCTCGTATGTAGTTGCTAAAACAACAACATTACATGAAATTCAATATATAGATAGATCTATCTTGGCACAACGAGATGAAGATAGAAATTTACTCATGGAAAGACTCACACAACAAAGTGATAGTGATTGTCGTGAACAATTGCGTATGGGGTTGACGCTTTTGCTAGGTTGTGTCAATTGCTTCGAGAAACTTCACGTCTTCATGACACTAGGCGTTGTTCTGTGGAGGAACAAGTTGCAAAGTTCCTTCAAATTGTTTTCCATCATTGGAAGAATAAATCGGTCAAATTCTACTTTAGGCATTCCAGTGAGACAGTTAGTTGCCACTTTCACAAGGTTTTAAAAGCTGTAATATCACTTGAAAATCAATTTTTAAAGCAACCTGATGGCTCTAAAGTTTCGTCTGAAATACAGAACAATCCAAGATTTATGCCTTATTTTAAGGTAAAATTCTAAAACAAATGCTACAATGATATATACTAATTGTAGAAGTTGCTAAATGCTAATAAAACTTTGTGATTTTGTTATAGAATTGTGTTGGTGCAATCGATGGGTCTCATTTTCGTGTGAAAGTGGCAAAAGAAGATACGAGAAGATATCGAGGTCAGAAAGATTTTCCTACTTAAAATGTGTTAGTGGCATGCACTTTTGATTTAAAATTTACCTATATCTTGCTTGGTTGGGAGGGATTAGTTTCTGACTCTCGGATACTAAACAATGCCTTGACAAGACATGACAAGCTATTTGTTCCTCAAGGTGATAACCACATATATATAACAAGTTCATTAATATTTAAACACCTTAATTATATAGATGTTATACTAATTATCCTATCTTTGTTTGTTTTAGGAAAATATTATCTAGTTGATGCAGGGTTTATGTTGAGGCAGGATTTCTTACTCCATATCGGAGTACACGTTATCATCTTAAGGAATATTCAATTCGGCAACCTGAAAATAGTCGTGAGGTGTTCAACCATCGCCACTCCTCATTGTGGAATGCAATTGAGTGTGTTTTTGGAGTGTTGAAGAAACGGTTTCTAATTTTAGGAAGAGGAACAGAGCCACACTATCCAATAGAAACACAAAAGGATATCATATATGCTTGTAGCATCCTTCATAATTACCTAATGGGTGTTGATCCAGATGAAGAACTTATTGCAAAAGTCAATAAAAAGTTCAGCATCGAATGAGAGATGATGGGGAAGAAGCTCAGATTTTATGTGATGACGAAGACTTTAGACGAGGAGAAATTCTAAGACAAAAAATAGCCGATCACATGTGGAGAAATTATTGACTTGTACAGTTTTACTTTTATTATGTTGGAATTATAAAAATAACTATAAATTTCAATTAGATTTCAGTCAAGATCTTATCTTTTAATTACGTTATGTTAAATAATGAAGACATGTTTTTGTTATTTTAAAAAATTATTATAGTTTTAACAAATTTACTTATTGCCCTTTATCTGCTCGGTCTGGCTAGTTCTTATAATTTTTGTTGCTACGATGTATAAGATGGACAATTTATCTAATTCTTATGAATATTGTTGCAGGGTGCTGAGATAGATACACAATTAGAAACTCAGTCAAGTTTGAAAAAGAACATAGTATGGACAAGTGAGATGGATAATTGCTTAACTGAATCATTAATTGAGCAGATACAATGGGGACTAAAACCTGATAGGAGTTTCCCAAATGTTGCTTACCAAGCTGCATGCCATGAATTGTTTGTGAAGTGTGGAATTAGAGTTAGTGTAGCTCATTTAAAAAATCGTATAAAGACACTTAAAAAGGATTTGGATGCATCTCAAGATATGCTGAATTTTAGCAGCGGTTTTGCATTTAATAAAGTCACTAGGAGGATAGATACAGAACCAAAAGTTTGGGAAGTCTATCTAGCGGTATGTTATCATATCTCTGAGTTCAAGTTATAGTTGTTTGTTTTTTTAAATGAGCCTAAATTACATTTGTAAAGGCGTTACTATGTCTTAATAGAATGAATTAGATAATATCTTTCTTTTACTCCTTCAGTGACATTTTGGAACATTTGGAGACATTCCCCTGGATATTCCTGCTAAATGTATCTATCTTTATTTATTTATTTATTTTTATTGTGCTTGATTAGGCATTTGGAGACATTCCCTTAGATAATCCTCACTTTTTCTAGGCATTGGTCATGGATTCTTATCTTGTACATTTGATATTTGGACACATATCACACATAAAATTGACCATCAACTAGCAAGTAAGACCAAGGGATAAATTCTCTATAACTTTCAGTGAATATCAACAGATCTTAGTTGTTCTGTTGGTGAAAATGAGACAGTAAGCATCATATGTATCAGATAATTCTGTAAGAAAATAGAATGTTCTATTGGATTTCTGATTGATTTAGGTGAAGATAATTTTGGCTGGATGTTCAACAAGGAAAGACAAGCATAGTTGGGAGTTAAACTTTTTAGCGGTCTTATCTTTATTTGTTGTGCATGTTATGGACTTGAATTTGGCATGATAATTTTCATATGCCAAGTTTTTATCAAATTTATTATTTGTATACAATAGTCACATGCAGGGGCAACACAATATCGATACAAAGCTATGCCAAGTTTTGAGAACTTACAACTAATTTATGGTAATGATAGAGCTACAGGCCTTGGTGCTGAAACTGTAAAAGAAAGACGCATTCGCTTAGAAAAAGAGAAAGAAGTATCGGATTCTATCAACACCGAGCAACAGAGTGATAAGGAGCTCGGTCAAGAAGATGATGTAGAATCCATGGAACCTTAAGGTAACCAAGAACAAGTTCCCAAGGCATGCTCATCTAAAGTGACATATAAAAGAAAGCGTGGAGTTTCAAATCACAACATAAGTGAAGACATTCATATGCTGAAAACTAAAATGGACTCAGTTGCTTCCACAATCGTGATTTGTGCACCTCATGTGTATACGGAAGAAGAAATATTTGAGGAGGATTCAAAGGTTGAAGCGTTGGATGAAGATTCACAACTTTTAGCATATGACTACCTTTGTCAGGATGCGGTTCGGGGAAGATCTTTCATTGGTTTGCCCATCAATCGAAGGAAAAAATGGTTGGAATTGAAGCTTGGGAGGTAACATTCTTTGCACATCATATTTTTAGTTAGTCATTTTTAATCATGAATCTACAATCAAAATAATCAAGTTGCTATATTTGTACTTAGAAGTTGCCTAGCATGAAGAATATCATTTATGTATAGTATCTTCTCTTGATTGAGCTTATTGTGTTCACTTCAACAGAATTAGTATCAATCATGCTCATTGTGTTTACTTTTGTTGTTATAGGTAATAGAATGGCCATAAAGAGTTGGAGTTGGATCAGAATGTTTTTTAAGTAATGATCTTGATCAAGAGATCATTTCACATTTTGTGATGTATGGACTAGCATCTCTGAAATTATCAAAAATCTGATTATATATCTAAAGAAATGAGAAAATTATGATATTCGTGTCATGTACGCTTTTGAATTTGAGCTTGTCATCAAGTTATGTAACTCTATATTTTGTATTTTGAAGTTTGTAACTTGTTACTTGCATGTGTTTTTTTTTTTTTTTTTTATTTTGAACTCTATGGCTGTGTTATGTATGGATATATAAGAAAGTGGAACTGTGGTGCTGCTGGACTAGTAGGTGGTGAGTGCTGACAATGTGGTGTTTGTTATTATTGTTAAAAATGGTGTTTGTTAGTATGTTAACAATGTGATGTTTATTTAATTGATTTTTATTATTGTTACCTTACTTTTTATACTCTGTTAGACTGTTAGTTTGTTTTGTTTTAAACAGATGGGCTGCTTGTTTATTGGCATTTGATTTGGTAGGTTTGTTGTAAATGGGCTATTGATATTATGTTGTGATACTATGTCGTTGTTGTTGTTACTTTGCTGATATGCTGCTGATTTATGTTGTTGTTATCTTCTTATTATTATATGTTACATTGGTTTTTATTTAAGCAAAAATTTTCTTATAATTTTAGTTCCAAGATATTTTTAACTTTTGTGAAGTTTGGACCTTTTGGTTATTATATGCTTAATTATTTAAAAATTAAAAATTATATCAATAATATGTAAAATAATATTAAAATTTTCTATAGTTTAATTAGAATTATATTTTCCTCTTAATTTTCTATTGAGCAACCAAATATAAAAAACTGCTTTCTTCTAAAATTTCCTTTAGATTTTCTTCTTCATTTACTTTCAAACCAAACATAAAAAAAAAAAAAAACTAATTTCCATATCCTTTTCTTTCGTTTTTTCTTTCCCTTTCCTTTTCTTTTCTTTTCCTTCACTTTCCCTCAATCCAAACACAGCGTTAGGGTGCTAAAAATAAAAACTCCACAAAATAACTAATACAAGATTAACAAAATCAGTAAAATCTAAAATCTTATAAAATCTCCTATAAAACCTAACAATATTTAATAAAATAAAAGATATCTAACAAAATAAAATCTAAAAAATAATAGCTAACCCCAACCGTTTGATGTCCTCATCATTTATGAGTCAAGAACCAAACCTATTAAGTTATAATAACTTAAGCTATAGTATTATAATTATAACATTTCATGATACATATAATCAAATATTATTTAATGTCGTATTTTTTGTTAGAATAAAATATAATTCAATTGGTGTATCCATGGAGATTTCGTAGAACATGCTTGGCAAGAGGAAGCAGAGGCAAGGAATTGGAAACAAGTGGAAATAAGGCCTAAATTCTATTTCCCTCTTGCCAAGTAAAAGGAATAAGAGAATAGAATTTGGAAAGAGTTATATTTAATTGGTGAGCCGTACCATCTTGAATCTTAATATTTGATTCCACCTCAAAAGATTAAAACTAAAAAAAAAAGTTAAAAATTAAAAAAATTAAAATTACAATTAAAATAAGAAACAAGTGGATCCCACGCTAATTATGTTTTCATCTCAAATTTTTGTTTCCAACTTCTAATTCCATTTTCAATGGATTCTCTGTTTCCACTGTTCGTATTTCCACTTGCCAAGCAGGCCCAAGGAGAAACATCAGGATCACAGAACGGAAGGAAATGATATGTCCGGTGGCCGCGCATCCCGAATCCAAAGGGCAACCAATGAAAAAAAAAAAAAATGCTTTCAAATTGAATTAAAGGAAAATGCCTAATTATTTCCAATCACGAATGCAAATTAAGCAGAAATTATTTCCTAAATTAACAAAAAATAAAGCGTCCGAACACGTACCATCAATTATCACAACCAATCGAAAGCGGCTCGAGACATCGGGAATAATTTAAGGCTGAACGGAGCTCGTCAAATGTTGGGCGTTTGTCGAGGAGATTCGACATTGGTAGGGAGGCATAAGAGACCGTAGGAGAGGCTGGCTGGCCGCGGGGAGCTCGCTAGCTAGTGTTCCGCATTCTTTAGTTTTATTTTTCATTTTTAATTTTTTATTTTTTGAGGGGAGAAAAGGGAAGAAATAGAGAGGCCACGGATGAAATAAGCAGACAAAGACACACGGGATTTGTTATACTTATGTGACCGAAGGGAAATTCTATTCATGCACACCAGTGTGCTCAAGACGCTCTTTTTGAAACTTCAAAAAAATTACAAAAATTACGAGTTCACTATATTATATTTTTTACTAAGTTGCATTTTCACAATCTATACTGTACTCATTGATAGAATATTAATACCCAATCTAATTAAATATCTATCGAATATTAATATCTGACCAATTTTTATTTGAATAAGTTAGTAATATTCAGTATGAAATGGGATGGAAATGTGAAACTCGAGTGAGCGACAAAGGAGGGAGGGCGACGGAGGCTAAGTGCGACGGAGGAGGGAGCCAACAGAAGCAGAGGGCAGATTTTGGCTTTGGTTTTGGATTTGGAGCCACAATCGATAAGAAAAAAGAGAGAAGGGAGAAGGAAGGAGAGTTAGAAGGAAAAAAGGAAAAAGGGATGGACTGCTGAGTAAATATGGAATGATTCAAAATTAAAGGTGGACATAGAGAATAACGCCGAAAAGTAATATGTGTGAATAGAATTTTCCTGACTAAAGGCCAGAGAGGGTGCTGCTTGGAATGACGAAAATGCTGCTGATTCTGCTTCTGATCGGACTTCTTATTCGGAGCCAAATTGGACACGTCCAGTGGACCGAGTTGGTCCGTGCATGAACCTTTGCCTCGTTTTACCCCTTCCACTCGGCTTCGGCATTGAAATCTTTTTATTTATTTAACTTAGGAAAAGAATGTATAGAAAGGGATATACTATTTAATGGTATGTAATATGTAACATACAGAACACGCGTTTGGCTATGGCGATTGGCTAAAGCAGTGGCTACTAAAGATTTCTTGTAGAAATGTGGCCTTGTGGATTCAATGCGGCACACAAACTGTCATGTGTTTTTGAAAGGATTGCTTTCGTCTCCTTTAGAATTGTATCAAGTCGAGGACGGTGTGGGCTACTTCACAAAGCTTAATTGGAGGTTGTGTCCAGGTTGAACCTATGAAGGATTGGTGGTCATTGATCAAATTCGATGGGGAGTTTAATGTATTGTGCTTGGTTTATTTGGAAAGACATAAATGCAGCTACATTCGAAGGGGAGTTAGCCAGTGCTGAAGCAATCACGCGCAAGCCAGTGGCATGTCCAGAAGAGCAAGTTGAAGCTTGTTCAGTGTCATCAAGAGTAAAGTTGGGAGATGTTGAAACTATTAAAGTTCTAGCTATTTCTCGGAAAAAGCATCCAATGGGTGCTTTAAACTCAATTTTGATTGTTTCTTTGATCATTTTTCAAGGGTGGTAGTTATAAGATTTATAGTGCGTGATTGGAAATGACAACTGTTGTTTGCTTAGGTGCATTAAAAAGGAGGCTATGTTTGCTTTTGAAATTGAAGCTAAAGAGAATTTTGTTGGCCTAAAAATTGTTCAAACGAGCTGTTTGGTTCAAACATTATATTGGAGGGGGATTGTAAGATGGTAAGTAATTGCTCTTATTACTTTCTTCTATGTCAAAGGCGGTTAGGTGTGGGCTGGTCAACAAAATCAGACAATAATTTTCAAACTTTTCTTCTTTCGATATTCAGTATAATTGGAGGGAACCAAATAAATATGCACACTGAATGGCTAATAAGGTAGCAAAAAGAGTCTAATGAATTCATATTGTGGCGACCGTTTGATTTTGAGAGAGGTTTAGGCTATCAGTAATTTTTGCTTAGGTTTAAAACTTGATTATATGTTGTTTGCTGCCTCGAACTTCCCGTAACTCAAGGAAAAGTAGGTTTATTGCTTATATATCTATATTTCCTTGCATAGTCCCATTCGTTTATGATTTGTTGGAGTCCTTGTAAAGTAAGAGACAGGAAGAAAGAAGATTTGGGTTAAAATGGTGCAATAAAAAGAATTTAAAATAACTAAATTATAGAAAAGAAGGTTAGATCTAGAAAAACGTATCCCCAAGGATTATTTTTTGGGGTGGGAAAGAAATAAGATTTATGTGTGTTAATTTTTGTGTCACAAAATAACATTACTTCGAAGGAGGACTATTTAATGGAAAACAATTGAAAAAAATGGAAGACTAAAATAGATAAACGATCTAAACAATTAACTTGGTTAATTGAAAAGATTGATTTGAGAGGAAGCTTCTCTAACTGAGATCCCTCTAATGGATAAGAGGATGAATGTTGAAGAATAATGAGAGAACAAATGATGAAGAACGATGAATCAATTGATTTGAAGTACTGTGGAAAACCTCTTTCTCCTCCAAAATATGCAGATTTCTCTTTGTTCTCTTTGAAAAATTGATTGTGTGCAGTTGTGCTGCGCTAGAAAAGATTAGGAGCTTTTATAATTCTTTCTGAATGATATAGATATGATTTTCCTCCAACGATTAGTGGTTGATTTATCCAAGGCATCTTAGATTTTCAATTATTGACTGTCATAACTACCCTAATTTTTTAAGGGCTTGTATCAGTTTTTTTACAACGGTCATTTAGGGCCAGGATTTTGATGCCTATTGTTATTAAATTTTTACGATCTTTATCTTACATTTGGCCCTTGAATTTGAATTCCGTAAAATGTATTATGATTGTCTTATTCATACTATCTCCTAGATTTTTCTGAGATCTTTTTAAATAGTAGATCTTCGGCCCAAAAATCGAATATTATATTATTATCTACATTTCCACTACACGATTTAAGCAAAAAGAATTCTCCTTGGATTGAGTACAGTTTGTAGGAGGAACATTGGATGGCATGGGCATGGAAATGTAGGCATATGGTGTCAGAAGCAGAAGAGACCATGCATGCATATAAAACCTCCCCTCTCTCTCACTCCTCTCCCCATTTTCATTTTCTCTCTCTCTCTCTCTCTATATATATATATAGAGAGAGAAAAGGAGAAATTCACTGTACCGCCGCTTAGGTGTCCCAATACAATTATTACATGTGGCACCACTTAACATAGCAAATAAAAAACTCCTTTAATCGCTCTTTGAGTGGCGCCACGTAAAATAAAATATTATTGGGCCACCTAAGTAGCGGTGAAGAAACTCTCTTCACCGTCGGTAAATTTTCTGTTTACTCTCATATATATATATATATATATATATATATATATATATATTATATATATATAATTCTATGTCCAGTTCAAATAGGGAAGGCACAGCCAGCATAAGTTCATCAGTTCCACTCAAGTGCAAGTAGAACTCCATTTCCATCTCGAATTATATTTTACCATGATTTAGTAGAATAGTTATATCTCTTAGATTGTAATTCCGATAGGTATGATTCTTGACTTGTTAGAAAGAGTCTTGCCGGTTCTATAATTTCTCTCTTGATCCTTTAGTTTGACTCTAACTATAGCAATCTCAAAATTGACCATGAACATGATATTTGAAACTTATCCTTATTATTAAAAATGCTACGATTGAGTAAAATAACCACAACTTTACATCCAAAGTCTAGTCCATTGATTCATGATTTGTTTGGAAACTGAGAATTACAACATTTCTTTATTTCTTAAATTCTAATTCTCGATTTAGCTATAGCAAAACTATATTCAAAGTTGTTGTTTTGTGCATTTCCAAATGATCCTGTACTTTCGCACTTACCTTGATTCCCCCTACTGCCCTTGTTGAACCTTGCCACCATGTCTTTCCTTTCTATACCAAACAATTTTATCATGATATTCATAATTAGATTGAGCTTGCTATATGGTTCATTAAACATTAGCTATATATGTCGACATTATTTTCCAGGTGATAAGTATGTATGTCATGTAAGTCAAGATTTACATTTTTATATGAAAACTTGATATCATTCTAAAAATAGAGTACATATATGTCTAGTTACTAACTTATCATGTTTGATACAGTGGATTCATGTTGCGGATGCAATGCCGGTTGCACAATAAATAATATATTAAACACATATATGATATTCTATTACTTGGCTACATGCTAGTTTTTACCTGTTTACATGCTTACTACTTTATTCCATGCACTTGATATGATATTTGACATACGTATTACAGAACATGATATACGATATGCTTGATTGATACTAGAAGGATGATACATGAAAATGGATATAGAATGTTTTAAAATAGATATGACATAATCTTGACTTGGTCTATTTCCCATTTCTTATTATTTTTGAATATATATATATATATATATATATATATATATATATATATATATATATATATATATATATATATATATATATATATATATATATATATATATATATATATATACACACACGATTTTGATCTAGTTATGTTATGATATCCCGAACTTGGTTTATGTATAGCATGTACTAACCTTAGAGAATTATGGACACACTAAATAATGGACTAGTACCTTATTATAAGATGTTATGACAAAAATATTTTAATTAGATCCAGATCCTTGTACATGACATCTTTAGAGTTTATAGGGAATTCCAGAGTCATCATTGATGGCAAATTCAAAACCCATGTTGATAGTAAACTCAGAGCGCATTGCATTTCAAACTTTCACATTGATGCTAGAATCAAGTGTCAGCAAACTAGAAACCTCGTTAGTAAAATTTAGAATCCACTTAGATGGAATTTCATAGCCTTACATATGGCCCTTCAAAATTTAGAATCCCTATTAAGGACGCAGTAGTTTTATAATATATGCATAATAGCCATCAGCTAATACTAGATGTTGATATGGACTTTAGTATATTGCACCTATACTTGTTACTTGTATTCACATAAATACACTTGACTTATTATATCATATTTACTTAGACTCTTGACATGTAAAAATCATGCTTATATATATTTTCACTTGTACTCTTGAACATGCACCTCCCTCCCCTCCGGCGCCATCCAATTCCTTTTATGATTTCTACTTGTTGGGTTTAATGCTCTCAGTTACCATACCCTAATGATTGGCGCAGAGAATGAAGTAATATTGATGGACAATCCCTACTTCGTGGATCGTGCAAAGTAACATTAGATCTTTGTACTTTCTGTCTCATGTTTCCTTGTTAGTGTATAGAGGATTTTCTTATGTATATCTTCATTTACTGAATATTGACTTACATGTATCTTGTATATATTTAGTCTTTGAGCAGTATGACATCTCTTGTATTCTGATATCATATATAATTAATTCTTTTGTTATAGACATGTTCATGATTTGTTTATAAGGCACTAGAACTAGTTTCCAAGATCATATGCCTGAGCCATAAATTAATTACTTTTGGCCTCGTCCACGTTGTTTGCCTTAACATATGTTTATCAATAGTGTGCACCATTCTCAGAACACTGGTAAATGGGGCTATACAACAGTTCAAGAAACCCCTATTCTCAAGGGATCACTTGCTCAAAATGAAGTTGCTCTACATAGTTGGAATTTCAAATTTGATCAAACGGATGAGATGTCCATGATCATTTTAAGAATATGAAGATAGAATTTCAGGTTTTCAGTTTTAGATTCAATTGTTCTGTCTTTGAGATTCATCAAATCTGAACTCTTAAAATAGTTGAGCTTGAGAAAAAATATCTATCTTCAACTGAGAGTAACTCTTGATTTAAAAATCAAATGATAGCATAAGATACTTGGATATATTTCGTTAAAAAGAAACCAACAATAATGAAATTAATCTTCTTTATTGTGGTTCATTGTCGGCCTACGACCAACACATTGTCCTTAGAATCAGTCTATTCTAAATTGGTCGGCACAACTTGGCAATACTAACTGATGCAATTATTTATTGCAATGTCTATAATAACTGTTACACAAAACTATTGCAAGTCATTTGTGACGGCTAACCAAGACATTGCAATTATAGTGCAACAGCTATAACAAACCGTTGCGATTATTAAGTACCTAATGTAATGGTTACTAAAATCATTGTAATTATAGTGTAACGGCTATAATAAACTGATTATTAAATAACTAGCACAATGGTTATTGGTAACTGTTGTAATAATTTCTATCCTGTTGTAACATTTACAAGAATCTGTTACTTATAATATTTAAAAGAAACCGTCGCAAATAAGTCATCTATTGCAATGGTTTAATAAATTATTATACAATATAGTTTAGGCAATGTTAGTAGGAATTTTGCAAATAAACTATTGCTTAAGGACGATATATGATAGCAGTTATTTTAAGTGTTGCTAGATATGTTCTTTTACAACATTATTAAATTTGTTGCATAATAACTATTATGAAAGGCTTCAGTTTCTTGTAGTAAAACTTGAGAGTCAATTCAAAAACATTCACTTGAGAATACTATATTGTTATGTTGTGTAAGACATTTATAATATAGGTTACTGAAAAGAAATCTAAAAACAGAGAACAATTGGTTTGATTGAGTAGTAATTAAAATAAATTAAAGATACGATCAAATGAGTTAATGCTTCTAAGATCATGTCACTGGATGATTATTGTTATAATTATCCTAGTTGCATAGATACGTGGTCTTATACAACTGGAATATATTTCTTTAGAAACACATAATTATAGAAATTAATAATATTGTTATTAGTCAATTTCCCAATTAATATTTATATAAATTTTAGGAGTAATATAAGAATAATATATAGATAATAGAAATAACTATTTAAAATATAAGCATATATCATACCTAAAAAGTCAATGATATGTGAAAAACTAAGTAATAATTATATCATCAAGTAATAAATCATCAAAATCTTAAAATCATATATTCATGCCTGAAATAATAAATAAGGAAACTCATACAATATTATATAGATCAGTTGAGTATATGAATAATAAATTCATACCAAATCAATGATTGAGGGTTTGTCTTCATATCCATAACCGTGAAATTAGTTACTCATGTTTAACATAGTTATCAAATAAAAAGAACAAAATATGTTATTATCAACTATGAAAAAGTACACAAGTATTAATAATCTTCAAAATTTCTCAAAAACAATCTAAATCAAGTACTTTCAGTTATATATATCTCTAAATATGATACAGTCGGTATTTATAGTCTCCACATAAGATTTAGTTATCTAAAACTAGAGTTCTCTTGAATCCATTTGTATCTGCCTATTGTGCTGTTGATAGTAACCTTGATAGCCACCTTGACAATGCCTCTCAGCCAAGGTTTACCGTGAATCATTGAGGGTTTGTCAATAGCCATGCTTGGGCTATCCACAGTTTTCTAGTAGATTGGCTTCTAAGCTCTCAAGCACGTACACGTTTCTCATCATTTCATTTCCTTGCATCCAAAACTTTGCAAAAAGATAATAAAACACTAAATTAAATTAACAAAACACTCAAGAGGATTAATATGCACAAAAAATTATTGGTTTCTCATATTATATCTCAAAATTGGATTAGAGTGCATGAAATAAATAATAAACAATACATTTTTCACTCGTAATCAACCTACATCCACACTCATTTAAGTGGATCAATCAAGGTGCATTGCAATTAAATGCACCATCCAAGAACATTGTTTTCAAGAGCTAATTCTCAAGTTTTTCATATTACAGTTGTACTATCTCCACCACCGAAAAGGACTTCACAATTATAGACATAATAATATGCATCACCAAGTCAATAAGTAATTTGTTACTACCCATATTTCATGATATTGTCAATCACATAGGTTATGTTATATGATTACTCTAGACTCTTTGTTATGGACATAGGTCTTATTATTCCTTGATGTATTCACAACTAGTTTTCTGCCTAACGATTTGGTTGAAGGATTATTTATATTAAATTTTGCCCTCATATAGTCAAGAAAAATGACCTCATCATCTATCAGCAATTTTACAATTTTATGTCTTAGGTGATATATGTCTATTTTTTTTTATTATATATTTTTTTCTCCGTTCTAGCAATAGTAGCCATTTTATCATAATAAATATATTGACGATGCTAATCTCTCCCAAATTGGTATATTAACCAAAAGATTTCTACGTCAGTTGACTTTAGTACTTATATTTTTTGAGATAAGAAACTCAAATTTTATAGCGGAGTGATTGATCTTACACTCCCAAGTGTAAGAGATTGACAAATCGTACAAACGTAGTAAACTGAAGATTATTCTTTTGATGATCTTCAATTTATTATGTATGATAATAATTAATATGGATTACGAAAGAAAATATTGTATTTACAATTTATTAATTAAGATATATTGATTAATAACTAATTAACTAGAGAAAATTATCGATCAGATAGGTTAATGCCCCCTAGATTAATTCACTAGATGCTTATGCTTAATTATTTCAGTTGTATAGATCACGTAGTCTCATAATATCGAAAAATATATCATTGAAACACAAAGACAAATAAAGTCATAAACTTGATATTTTAGTTTTTTCCTCAATTAATCATATATGTATTTCAAGTTGATTTAAGCATGACATATGAATAATAAGAATAATCATTTAAAATCTAAGCATATAATGTGCCTAAAAAGTCTATGACATATCAAATACTAAGTAACGAATTTATCATCAAAGTATACATCATCAAGACTCAAAAACATATTTAGCGCTAACAAAATAATGGGGAACCAAAAATATCAATTCTACATAAAATAATTAAGCATACTAAGCAATAACACATACCAGTAAATGATTTCGGGTTTATTACCTCATCAGAACCAATACAGAGAATTAGCTACGCATATTTATCATAGTCATTAACAATTGAATAAAAGAGATTTTTTTATTAATAACCACGATCAAATACAGAAAACTATTTCTACAAATCTATCTTTAGTTCTCTATAAAAGTATTCAAATTATGCATACAAAACCCTCAATTACATTTAGTATATATAGCCTCTCAGAAACCCTAACAAAAAAAATAATTAAAATGAAACTATATTTAAATTAAAAAATCTTCAATTCTATGCCTTGGCTGACAGGGTTGTCGAAGGCAGCTTCGACTGCTCCCTTAACAGGTACTCTTAGGCTAGCTTACAGTTATTAAATTCAGGCTAGCTATCGATAGCTAGTAGATGACCCTCGATAGCTATGCCTATCAATTGCTGGTCTGGGTTGATATGCTTTGTTCTTTTAATTTCCTTTCATATAGAACTCTGCAAAAAGGTTATAAAATGCTAAAAAAATATTTAGTGGAAAATTTGATCAATAAAAATAATTTACAATTAATTTCTTGAATTACTGACAAAAATTGGATTATGGGAGTACAAAAATAATAAAATCATTACATTTTTCATTTGTAATCACACCTCCTAACTTAAATTTTGCTAGTATGCAAACCAAGTAAGATGTAAATATCCTAGTTCTAAAATATAAAATAAAAACCTAGCTCACTTTCATAGGAACTACGGTTGCACTTAGTATGTGTAACAAACTGTTAAACCCCTAAATTACCCTAGTATACGAGTATTATCTTGTGAGAGTTTCTAGTGATGTTACCCACAAATATCAAGCAAAGGTGGTTTAAGAAAATAAATAAAATAGAAAATGAGGATAAGTGTAAAATAAAGAAAGAAGAAAA
This sequence comes from Dracaena cambodiana, assembly GCA_036321105.1. Classification (NCBI taxonomy): domain Eukaryota; kingdom Viridiplantae; phylum Streptophyta; class Magnoliopsida; order Asparagales; family Asparagaceae; genus Dracaena; species Dracaena cambodiana. The sequence continues at coordinate 20,751,725 of JAYEPQ010000003.1, forward strand.
ATATTTTTGCTTTTCATTTCTTTTCCATATCAAGTTCAATTAAAAATATACATATGGATATTCATGAAGCTATTAATCTTAACAACTCACTTATAATTTAGTATTCTTATGTTTCTATCATGATCATTTATATCGTATCAAAGATGTACTTAACTATTAATTATCCACTCCTATGCACTCTTGCAATCGTGTAAACGACCCATCCAAGCTTTAAACTCCAATTAAACTCATAGAAAACCTTTCCATCTCTCTTCTCTCTTTGTTTTTTCTTACTTACAAATACTCACCTTTCATGAGAACACTTATACTTTTCGAAGAAAAAATGCCAAATTACTAAGCTCATGTTTGTGATAAAAATTCGTAAGTATTGTTTGTGTGAATAAGCACACTTTCTGAGGCATATGAACCAAACTACTTAATACTTACTTCTTTTTATTTATTTATTTATTTATTTTTATACAAGATCCTTGCTGTAATAACAGGCTCACTCCTTTTTTTTCACTTTTTTTTTTTTTTTTTTTTAAAGATGATAGGCTTTCATTTTAAGTTTTCTCTTTGTTATCAACTCTTCATGACTCACTATGTAAGTACTTAGAATGCATATTCGTTTCAAACCTTACGTATCCATATATCTTATTATCAAATTTAAATTCATAATAAAAAGTACATAAGAACTATGAGTGAATCCCTTTCTGAGAGGCAACGAAAAGTGAAGTTGGTACAAGAAATTAATGAAGAAATATGAAGAATTTCAGCTGTGGCCTTATAGGAAGGTCGACTACCACAAAATTAATGAAAATCTAGCCTTCAGGTAATATATGCATGAGATAGCATGAGAATTCTATGAACATCTTCAATCGATACTAGACAACTAGCCAGCAATTACAATTGTCAGAAGCAAGGAAATGCCCTTCACATGGACTGAGATCTTGAATGCTCTCCCCATACCCAATGTACATGAAGAAGAACCATTATTTATGGATAGAGTCAATGAAGTAATGAGTGGCTCCCCAAGGTTTTGAGAGCTTTGCTCGAACATCAGCGATTATGGCTTTAATAAAAACTTTTTAAAAGTTTGGCTATCTAAGAAGACCGTTTGTATTGGTGAGTCTATTTATCCAATACAATATCGCACCGTCCTCTATAGCAACAGAATTATATTTAAAGGACATGGTGTTGTTAAATATAATCTTGGAAAGGCGCCAATTCGATGTCGCCTCCATTGTGTACTCCTCGGTAATTCAATGCATGGCGCAAAACTATGAGTGTATCAACACCTGAGAGCGTCAAAATCATCCTTAGCCCTACCATCTCTCTTCATAAGGATCTGTCTCAATAATGGGATTGATTTGTTATCAACTGATATGATTGCTCGTCGTATGATGCCCTTCATGGATATCAAAGTAAGGAGGAACATGAGTGCCTGACAAGACCAATAAGAGCAACAAGAATAGCAAGAACAAGCAGAAGAAGCTATCCCGCCGGAGGGCAAGGTCAAAATTGAAGAGAATCAGCAGCTCAGGCGGATCAACCATCCAAAATAATACTCTCAAGCCTACACGAGTCAGTCAAAAATATGTCCAATGCCTTCAGTGCAAGGCTGAACATCATTAAGGCACAGAAGACCTACCTTGAGTAATGTTAGGAACGTAACTTGCAACTCCTAATTAGGATGTACCAACGTACAGCTGGTGAGGAGGACATCATCTCTAGTGAGGAGAATAAGCAGACATGCTACGAAATACAGGCTACCGGTGTCAAAGATGCAAGCATAATGGAGGACAACAATGTTATTAACATCGACTACCATCAAAACTAGGTGTTTTTTTACCTTAACTTCTTATATTATTTCTTAGTTTATTACTTGCATAGCTATATTATTGAATTGCAAAGGAAATTACATGATTTAAGTTGGGGTAGGTGGATACACTGTATCACATGTGTAATATATATCATAACTATAAAAACCATGAAAATCATAAAAGTTAAGAAATTTTAAAGATTTTTTTATTTCTTCAAAGTAAAAAAGCTAGATTAGAAGTACTTCGCATTGTATATTTATGATATTTATATCTTAATATTGATGCTTATATGGTACTGGTTCTTATGTATTTTTGATTGTGAATTTAAATTTGATAATAAGATATATCGATACTTAAGGTTTGAAACGAATATGTACTCTAAGTACTTACATAGTGAGTCATGAAGAGTTGATAACAAAGAGAAAACTTAAAATGAAAACCTATCATCTTTAAAGAAGAAAAAAAAAAAGAGAGAAAAAAAAGAGTGAGCCTGGTATTACAACAAGAATCTTGTATAAAAATAAATAAATAAATAAATAAAAGGAAGTAAGTATGCCTCTTCGAAAATGTCAACTTCCTTCGTCCCATCCTGAAAATAATAACAAAATATACCTTTTAGCAAATAATTTTATCAAAGTTACTATCTTTATTTTTAAAATTTAATCTTAATTATTTTTCAAGTTGATTACCAATTTATTACAGAAATTACTCCAATATACCAAATCATCGTTTTGATCTTACTTTTATAATTATGAATTTGATATATGGTCTATTTTCTAACAACCCATGAATTTCTATGCTAAAAGTTTCAGTTTTTACTCAATTTTTACCCAAAAATTAACATATTTCATTAAATAATGAGGAAAATTCATCCAAAATTCATAGAAGTTTGCCAAACTACTCCCAATCGACTAAGAAGTTAATTTCCATTTTCAATCTACTCTAATTACTTCACAGTTGGTCGAAATTTTTAAGACAAAAATATACTTTTAAAGAAAATAGGATGAATCTGCTCTAGGTTGCTATAGAAAATGGGAGGTTAGGATTTGGTTTGAGAAAAAAATGTCATTAGGCTATTTATACCTTAGGGCTGTTGTCGACTACTGTTGATAGCCGCATCGATAGTGGCTTCGATAGCCGAGAAAGAATTTTTTTACCCTATAGTGGACTGTTATTGATAGTTATTTCGATATTGGCTTCAATAGTGGTTCTCTTGTTGAGAACTGTCAAGCCAAAAATTTATTTTTTTATTATAATTTTTTTGATTAGTTCCTAAACTAATGTTAATTCTAAGTAAGTAAATAAACTAAAACTTGTGAGGTAGTCTCTAATTCTAAAATTAGTAATGAAAACTATGGTTAGTAAATGTTTTTGAAAAAATTCATGAAAAATTTTGGAAAAAAAACTAATAAAAATAAAATTTGGAAAATTTTGAAAACATAGTGGGTATCAAAACTTAAGTTAATTTTATAAGCATACTCCCAGCTTAAAAAACACATTGTTCTCAATGAACTAATATTTTCATTAAATTCATTCAGAACAAGTAAAAATCAAGAGAGAGAGAGAGTGCTTAGATATTAACTTGGTTTACTACTCATGGTGTATCAATGGCAAAACAAAAATTGTTAGTACAATAATATACAAAAATATAGTGTGTCATCATTAAGCTCATATTATGGAGATGACGGAGGATCCACTAAATTGTGGGATTCCTTCGTGTGCTTAAGGAATCCTAAGTAGTATTTTAATCATTTTTCGTTCATTTTAAATGTGTGATTATTCTTAGGATTTTCAATATCAATTGGATTATGAGGATATATGATTTTAATAATAAACAGTTTGGTCCATCCAACTTTCATGAAAATAGATGAAGTAGTGAATCATACAAAAGCACCTTATAGAATGAATGAAAGATATGGCATGAGATTTAATTTAAAAGGAAACTCTATTTAAATTAAAAATCTCAATTACATGCTCATCGTTATTCAATTACAAAACTCTATTTAAATTAAAAATCTCAATTACAACGTGACATTTTATTGAAGTAGTGCATACAAAACTCTCAATTACATCGGGTATATATAGTCTCTTAAAAATTCTAATAAGAATTTTATTTAAAAAGAAACTCAATTTAAGTTAAAAATCTTCAATTTTTTGCTCTGGTCGACTGGGTTATAGAGGGTAGCTTCGACAACCTGGACTGGCTTACAATCTTCAAATTCAGGCTGGTTATCGATAGCTACCAAATGGCTATCAATAGTTATACCTGTCGATTGCTATCTAGGCTGACGTGCTTCGTTTTTTTTTTTTTTAATATATCCTTTCGCATAGAACCTGCAAAAAGGTTATAAAAAACAAGCAAAATATTAAAGTGGAGAGTGTGAGTCATCAATTTCTCATTTTCTTGTATTAATCACTAATACTAGATTATAAGTGCAAAAATATACTAAAATTATTATATTTTTCACTCATAATCACAGAGCAAGATATTGAAAAATCATGGAAGGTTATGGAGAGAGATCTATACCGAGAAGGAAAAAAGGTTACGGTTTTAAATATTGTTGTCATTGTGATTCTTTGACAATTGTGGGAGGCAGTGCCAGACCAACAACTAGGCCACTAAGGCAATGGTCTTAGGCCTTATTTTCTAGAAAGACCCCCAAGTTTTTTTCTTTCTTCCTTATCGTTATTCTTCTTTAAAGGTTATATGCACTTTATAAGTTGAATCCAATAAGAAAAAAAACTAGTCAATTTTACTTTAAATGTTTTAAATTCATCATTTAACTAATTTAACTTTTACTAAAAACTAAATTTTTTATTTTCTTATAGAGGTCTAATCCTATTAAGGCCCAATCTTATAAGCCTTTGAGCATAACTTTGAATTATTATTCAAAATATATGCTCAGAATTATTATTCAAAATATGGATCAAATAAGATTATATAGAAATAATTTCTATGCTCATTCGTTTCTTATTTAAAATTCATTGTTGTTCAATAACCTAGTTTCAGCAATGTTTTTTATTTATTTTTCTTCTTATTTATACTCTTTTATTTCAAAACAGTCATGCAACCTAAACTAATTAAATAATTTACTTATAAAATTTTTATATAGACTAATAATTTTGTTTATATGAAAAAGGAAAATATGAAGGAGTCTAATATATACAGTAAAAATACATCAAGTAGTAATGTTGTCAATAGTAATAGTTTTGCTCTTTACTTATTGCTTTTCCTGCTCCTCTCTTCTCTTTTCCTATTCTTTTTGTCTTCTTTCTATTTTCATTTTTTGCTTTTTTGCTTCTCTCTTGTTTCAGGAGTTTGTACTATGTCTGTCAGCTTGTGTTTACACTACAACTCTAGTAAGTGTTAGTTATTTTTCTTTATTAGTTATTTTTCTTCATTTTCTTTCTCCTCCTCTAAAATTATAGAAAGAAAAGGTGAGGAGCCTTTTATAGAGAGAGATAAATTGATTTAAAAGTTAGATCAATCAAGAAAGCAAATCAAATCTAATGGGTCGGCAAAAAATAATGATGACCCATAATTGGAGGAGTTGGTATAGAAAACAAATTTTATGGGGTGTTAGCCTCATGGACTGAAGAGGAACAAGGAGAAGAACATTATACACCATCACAGTTACAGGTCATATGTCTCCTGTCCTCCTTCTGTTTTATTTTTACTTTAGGCCCCTCGTTCTCATTGTACGGCCCTGGTGAGAGAATCATAAGCACATAGGATGAGATATTCAGCTATTGTATCTGCATGATCCTTTGAATTGGTCATAAGAGTTGGAAGAGAGTTTTTGACACCTTGTTGGGAAGGGGGTGGGCAGGACGAGAGATTTCAACTTTTCTGAGAGGCTGATACAGTACTTCTTAATTGCGCATGGACACAAGGTATGTTTTGAGTTCCTGTGGCTCCCTATATATCTTTATGATATATTTTTATTTTTTATTTTGAGATACAATATTCCTTTGTTGTTTATTTTGATGGAGGCCTTAAAAGTTATCTGCCGTGTAGTGTTCACTTCAATTATTTTCCTTTCTATTAAACGGGAATGCAATCCAACCCTTTACATACAAGAAAGGCGAGGGAGAATAAAAAACACATTACGAATTATGTGACTTTGTTGTTCGACTATACATTTTCGCGAAAGGTGATTTTGTCCCCTTAATTACCCTCACGAGATAAAATAATATGGTGATGACAGTGTTTCGGAGCTAAGCACTTTTACCTAATGAGATACTTCGTCATTCCCGATAACTCACTTGAAATTTGTATGGAATATACGGCCTATCCTAGTCATTCTCTATCTATCGAAACTGTAAGAAGTATGTGGCCTACCCTAGCCATTCCCTTCTAAAGATAGAAGGCAATATTGCAATTGACAATCATATTTCCATTCGATGTGCTACATACGACAATTTAGACTATCATTTGAATATTTGCATAGAGGTCCTTATTCATATTCCAATGTTTGACGAATTCACGTCGTCCATGCTCTTTGCGTTTTACACATTTTATTCCAATTAATCAAATGGTAGCTCCTACAGTTCTCACTTTATGTATGTTCCATCAAGTCTTTCTTTGGTAACAATCATCTTTATGGATGACCTTTACATCCTTAGAACAAGAGAAAATTTCTTTACAAGTGCAGCTTGTACATAGATATTAGCAAAACTAAAAACTGATACATAGAAAACGACACATATAATCAGTGCATGTTATATATATATATATATATATGAGAAAACAGAAAATTTACCGACGGTGAAGGGACTTTCTTCACTACCGCTTAGGTGACCCAATAAAATTATTACACGTGGCGCTACTCAAGATAACAAATAACAGAACTCACTTAACCACTCTTTAAGTGGCGCCACGGGTAATAATTTTATTAGGCTATCTAAGCAGCGGTGAAAAGAGTTTCCTTCACCGCCGGTAAATTTCCCGTTTGCTCTCTCTCTCGATATATATATATATATATATATATATATATATATATATATATATATATATATATATATATATATATATATATATATAGAGAGAGAGAGAGAGAGAGAGAGAGAGAGAGAGAGAGAATAATGGAAATGAGTCATTGCTTTACGCAAGTTACTTAAGTTGCAGTCATTTTTATCATATCAATAGCTTTGTGTTAAAATTTTCTTTTGGATTATGATCTCGACTACCAAGGGTTCACTTATACCCAATTTTTTGGATTTTAATTTTAATTAGGTATTCCATTAAGTAGACACTAAGTAACGGGTTTTCAATGAATATAACATTTTGTATCAATTTGATGAAATGACAAATAAACTTCAAAACCCATAAAATTTGATTCTAAAAAAACTAAAAAGGTAGAGATTATTATTCTAAAAAATCGTGAAACAAAATAGTGAGATCATTATTTTTTTTGCTGCTGACTCACGTGACTTATCTGAGTTGACGGCTAATGTAATGACCTTCATTTTTTATAGGTATAAATAATTCAATAAAAAAATAAATAATAAAATAATAAATATGACATTTTACTTTATATAACCTCCAAACCTTTAATATTCTATAACTCCTAAACTTTTAATCTTCTCCAACCTCCAAACTCTTCATTTTTTTCCTTTATTTCAACAATGAAACTCCCATACTTAATTCTCAAAATTAAACTCCCTAAATATATTAAAATCTTTCACATTCTAAACCTCAAATTCCAATCCTATATAAATTCCTAAATCAAAATGCATTCCACTCATTCTAAAGATTATTTTCTAATATTCTCATCTCTATCTTTCATCTCGTCGGAGCCACCTTCAAAACCACAGCAAGAGTCGCTGTCGGAGCCGCCACCACTTTACTGGAGAAGAGCATCTCCTCACTCTCTTTCGACATTTTAGATTCTCAATTTTTGACAAGAAGTTAAATATTATCTTTCTTCTTCTTCCTGAATTAAATTGTTTTAATGATATTTAGGTTAGCTCACCTACTACTCAATAACTCTAATAATCTAAAATGAATATACATCATCTTATAAACCCACTAAGATGGATTTAGACCCATTTATCAAATTCAGAGCCGTTAATACTAAAATTAATTTTGAGCGTGTTATAAACAATAAGAAAATATCTAAAAATTATCTAAATTCATATTTATTTGATTTTAGTATTTTTAGAATATTTTTAATGTGTAGTTTGCTCCGTTGATCGACATTGAGAAACAAAATCCAGGTGAATTCATTCTTGGACTCACTAATCATGCTATTTTATATATTTGTTGTTCAATTACATTGTTTATTTTATATAAATTGTTTTAGAATTTACCAATCACTTATGATTTTGTCATTTTGTTATTAAATATGTTAAATTGCATAGTTAGATTCTAGAATAACCGAAATATATAATATTTGATAAATCAAATAAAAGTTATAATTGTGAAAAAATATTATTTGCGATATTATTTTATATCGGTGTCTAGAAAAATTATCTTGTATACTGGTTCTCTAATTAAAGAACGTGCATTGCATGAAAAATCTCTCAGCATCTATACACTTACTTGACCGATATCTCTATGATGTCTTAAAACAGTAAATCTTTGATATAACTAATTGTAATTTATTAAATAAAGTATAAACTAAACGAACTCTATAAATCATGCTGTTAACAAATTAATAAAATCTAATTGAAATATTGTACCTGATATGATGCGCATACAAATTATGAAAACCAGAATTTAGACCTATATGGATTATACTTAAATGACGCTGGGTTAGGGGAAGAAACTAAAGGATGGAAATATACCTTGTTTCGCCTGTAAACTTGTTAAGTTGTACAACTGAATATTTCGCATACTATGGATGTGTGATGATTTGCTAGATCATACCTGACAATAAATCCTATTTGCCTGACGGTAGGTCCGACTCAGCACTGTACAATTTATGTGACCATTTCCTGGATCTGTACAGGAAATAATCGAAACAGTGGTATCATATCAGTTAGCTTTTCCAATTACATAACATTCTAAGTAAAAATAACTTGTTATAGTTGTGACTACACTAAAAAATATTTAGTTTAACCATATAACTTGATATTATCGTTACTTATGAATTTAATATTTTCTAAGATTTGCATTATTACTATGTTTAGACATAATTATTACATCACATACTTTTTCTATATTTATTGTGTTGGTCGCTATCTAACGACATGGGTGTGTATACCTAGACTTACCGATGGACACGCTAAAACTGACATAGGATCTGGTGTACTTTGAAGAGCAGATTGAAGCTAAAGAGTTACCTTATTATCTTATTTAATTTATTGTATTATGTTATTATTTCCTCTGTATCTTGTTCCCATCAATTAAAAATTAAACTTTTATTATAACTTTTATATCGTAATTATTGATTATTATTGTGGAAAATTTATTAAGATTTTAGCATATTCAAACCGAATATGTTGTTAGTACCTGTTACACATGGCTTGTATACCGTATATCGGGAGTGGGGTATGACAGGTATTTTAGTGGTATCAGAGCCCAAGTTACACAAATCAATTAATGTAATTTGAATTAATTTGGATCCTGATATTAAATTTTGCCACGTATAAATAATAATACTCTTTGAAATATTTGAATTGCATTCCTTTGACTCTTTCACATTTCGTATATTGTTCCTAGTTAGTGACCTATTTACTTTGATCCTTATCCAAATCCGTTACTGGCTAAAGATTTCCATCCTAAATAAGATTTAAATATTTATCCTTAGATATCTATTCTTATTTTAAAATTAATTTCTATAACCTTCTATTGATTCCAATTCCTTTCCTTTCTTGGAAAATTTGCCTAATCAGTAGATCAAGTTTGAGCTCAAGAAGAATAATAAAGAGTTGTCCAAATAATAAGGAGCAAAAAAAAAATTCCTTTACTTATTTAATTTTGAGGATGAAATTATTTTTCTAAAGAGGTAGAATGTAATGACCTTTATTTTTTATAGGTATAAATAATTCAATAAAAAAATAAATAATAAAATAATAAATATGACATTTCACTTTGTATAACCTCCAAACCTTTAATTTTCTATAACTCCTAAACTTTTCATTTTCTCCAACCTCCAAACTTTTCATCTTTTTTATTATTTCAACAATAAAACTCCATTACTTAATTCTCAAAATTAAACTTTGTAAATTATATTAAAATCTTTCATATTCTAAACCTCCAATTCCAATCCTATATAAATCCCTAAATCAAAACACATTCCACTCATTCAAAAGATCATTCTCTAACATTCTCATCTCTATCTCTTATCTTGTCGAAGCCACCTTCAAAACCACTACAGGAGCTGCTGCCGGAGCCCCCACCATTTCACCGGAGAAAAGCATCTCCTCACTCTGTTTCCATATTTTAAGTTCTCACCTTTTGACAATAGGTTAAATATTATATTTCTTTTTATTTTTGAATTAAATTATTTTAATGACTTTTAGGTTATCTCACCCATTACTCAATAACTCTAATAACCTAAAATAAACATCCATCATTTTATGAACCCAATAAGATGGATTTAGACCCATTTATCAAATTCAGAGCCGTTAATACTTAAATCAATTTTTAGCATGTTATAAATATTAGAAAAATCCCTAAAAATCATCTAAATTCATATTTATCTGTTTTTAATATTTTTAAAATATTTTTAATATGTAGATTGCTCCGTTGATTGACATCGAAAAATAAGATCCAGGTGAGTTCATTTTTGGACTCACTAATCATGCTATTTTATATATTTGTTGTTCAATTACATTATTTGTTTTATATAAATTGTTTTGGAATTTACCAATCATTTATGATTTTGTTATTAAATATGTTAAATCGCATAGTTAGATTTTAGAATAACCGAATATATAATATTTGATAAATCAAATAAAAGTTATAATCATGGAAAAATACTATTTGCGATATCATTTTATATCGGTGTCTAGAAAAGTTGTCTTATATACTGGTTCTCTAATTAAAGAACGTGCACGTCGCCGAAAAAACCTCTCAGCATCTATACACTTGCCTGGCCGATATCTCTATGATTTCTCAAAACAGTAAATCTTTGGTATAACTAATTGTGATTTATTGAATAAAGTATAAACTAAACGAACTCTATAAATCATACTATTAACAAATTAACAAAATCTAATTAAAATATTATACCTGATATGATCCACATACAAATTATGAAAATTAGAATTTAGACCTACATGGACTATACTTAAATGACACTGGGTTTGGGGGAGAAACTAAATGATGAAAATATACTCTGTTTCACCTGTAAACTTGTTAAGTTGTACAACTGAATATTTCGCACACCAGGAGTGCGTGATGATTTGCTGGATCATACCTGACTATAATTTATATTTGCCTGACGGTAGGTCTGACTTATCACTGGATAATCCATGTGATCATTTACTGGGTCTGTACAGGAAACAATCGAAATAGTAATATCCCATCAGTTAGATTTTCTAATTACATGACATCTTACGTAAAAATAACTTATTATAATTGTGACTACATTAAAAGATATTTAGTTCAAACTATATAACTTGATATCATCGTTACTTTTGAATTTAATTTTTTTAAACTTGCACAATTATCATGTTTAGACATAATTATTACATCACATACTATTTCTGTATTTATTGTACTGGTCTCTATCTGACGACATGGGTGTGCGTGCCTAGACTTACCGATGAATATGTCAAAATTGACGTAGAATCTGATGTATTTTGAATAGCAAGTTGAAACTAAAGAGTTAGCTTATTCTCTTATTTAATTTACTGTATTATGTTATTATTTTATTTGTATCTTCGTTCCCATCAATGAAAAGTCAAACTTTTAATATAACTTTTCTATCATAATTATTGATTATTATTGTGGCAAATTTATTGAGGGTTCAGCATATTCAAACCGAATATGTTACAGGTATTTGTTTCACATGCTCGTATACCGTATATCGGGAGCGGGATGTGACAGCTCATATACAGTAGTTCACACACATGTGCGCGTGCATGAATGCGTGCACACACACGTGCGTACACATAGATACCGTTGCCAATACAATATCGTCACGTTTCTAGTACAACTAACTTTTGTTTTTTTATTAGACAAAAGGTGTGTTTGTATGTGTGTATGTGTGTTTGTGTGTTTATGCATGTATATATGTATGCATGTATGTATATTTATGTATGTTTATACAGCAGACACACACAAGCACACACACAATCACACATAATTACTGCAGACGAGGAGCCAACTCAAGAAAGTTGTGTGAGATAGCAATAAAAAATAGTAATTCCATTAAATTTATCCAAATTATAGTTTTGATCACGATCTCTATAGTCGTACCTTCTTTAGAATTAAATTTTTACGGATTTTGAAGTTCAATTATCATTCTATCGAGTGGACACATAATGTTGTATTCATCAAAAACCGTTATTTTGTATCTAATTGATTTAAGGCCAAATCAAAACGAAAACAAAAAAAACGGAAATGATTGAACTAAGAGAGTTAAACCATTAAATAAAATAATTTAAAAAAAAAATGAAGATAGCAAAAATAGATTTTAGTTCAGGTAAGTTACGTGAGCTGTTGATCATTTTTGTTATTCTCATGCATGTATACACACACACACATATAATATATATATGAGTTCAACTATAAACTTTCCATTAAAATTGAAAAGTTAATTTTAACACATCTTTCACCATCGAAATGCCTTCAGATATGTATTGGTCAAATTTTAAAAAGGTGAATATTGAAAATTGAATAAAGTAATGGTGGGTCACTAGGAGATGTGTGTAGACGACAAAAAAAAAAAAGTAAAGAAAAAAAGTGCTAGAGTGCACTGGCAGGGTGCTACCCATAGAACGCACCCGCGGGTGCTACCCGCAGGTGCCACCCGCGGGGCACACTTGTGGGTGCTTCTCGCGGGGTGCACCCGCGAGTGCCACCCGGGGGAGCATCCCGTGGGGTGCAACTACGGGGGAGTTCACCCTCGCAGTGCTTTGTTACGTGGATTTGACCGAATTTTTAGGGGAACGGTTACCCCGATCTTGGTGTTTCTGTTATTGAATTTGGCTTAGATCTTATCCAAACGATTACTCCTCAATATATAAAAGGAGGAACAAAGAATTCCCAGAGAGCAGGTCTTCTTCCAGAATTTGCAGAGAGGAGTCTCTTCCCAATCCAGATCAGATCGGATCGTCAACGGAGTGTATCAGCGAGACTCCACCGCTACCTGATCTGACAAATTAAAAAAAGGGAATCAAATTAATTTTCTCTATTCTTGCAATCTTGATTTTTTTATTGTAATTTTCTTTTACCATTGTATTTAAAATCAAAACCTTAATGGAAGGAAAATTCAAAATTTCGGGCGTACAAGAATTGGCGATCACAGTGGGAGCCTCTCTGTTTACAATAGAGAATTTGGTGGCGCAGTCTGACTGTAAATCCATCGGATCGATGATTGAAATCTTGGTTGTCGAACTTGACCAACAAAGGTATGAAAAACTCCTCACTTCAAATTCCTCCGATTTGGAGCCTAGATGTCATTGTCGGGTAACGATCAAGATAGGTGAGGCGTCATCGCCCACTAAAACTGACAAGGCGTCATCGCCTATCAAAATAAGTGAGGCATCAATGCCTACAAAAACTGATAAGGCATCATCGCCTGTCAAAATTTATTAGGTATCATCGCTTATAAAAACTAACAAGACATTGTCGTCTGTCAATAAAAATAAGGTGTCATCGCCTCTAAAAGGAGATATGGCATCATCGCCTATCCCGAAGTCGAACTGGACTTTAACACGGTCGTAAAAGAGAAATCATGATTGTCGGAAGAGACGTAAGGCCCAACGGGCACGCCTCAACATTACAACAGAGGTGATCAAAAAATCACAATTGGAGAAAACCTACACAAACAATACGAATGGTGACAACACGGAGAATGCCCCGCAAGAGAGCAGCGGTGCAACTCCATGGGTGCAACCCGCAGCTACCACTCATGGGTGCACAACGTGGGTACAACCCGTGGGTACGCCCCGTGGGTGCAACCCACGGGTGGCACCCCGCGGGAAACACCCACGGGTCCACCCCTGCAGGTGCAACCCATGGGTGCACCCGACGGGTGCAACCCGCAGGTGTACCCCGCGGGCGCAACCCCGCAAGAAACCCCACGGGTGCAACCCTGTGAGTCCAACTTCTCCCTTTGTGCGCACCAGATTCCTTGGTACATCAACTGCCTACGCTTCCCCGTGCGCCTTCAGGCACACGTGCAAGGAGTGCACGGCACGCACCTACCTTTTTGCTCACACTGTCAGGCGTTCCCTCTAGTTCCTCCACAAAAACATACAAAGATGTGCTCGTTCACACATCTTTGAAATCTTCTTCAGATGATGAATATACTCAGAATAAAACTCATCAAAATCTCTTGAAGCATAATCTAGAGGCGCGCGGGGCCTGTACAACTACGTAGGCCAGCACGCACTCCAGAAGACTTCGAAAAAGAGCTGGAGAGTGTTTGAACATTGAAAAATTGCATAACTTTGAGATCCTTTAGACTAATCAGTATTATGAACAGAACTTGCAATGCAAAAGGTGTCAAATTGTAAATATGAAGGAAAATAAGTCTCAAGACTTAAGAGAATATCTCACTCAGAAGAGCGCCCTCCAACCCACTCAATGTCAATGTGAATGGTTGATTTCAGTCGTTTTATTGAACTGTAATTGCAAATCAAAACCGTCCATTTTTTATCGGATTACCGAACCGAAAAGAAGACGGATAGTAAGGAAGATATACTCCAGAACTGATTTGCCCGCTGTTTCATCCCATATGGTTAGCAAGGGCAAACAAGTTGCTGAGAGCGATCCCTCAGATAAATAATTCACTTTAAAATTAAAAGGAGTGTCTATTGAGCTAGAGGGTATGTATCAGCACACTCGAGCCAGAAGAGGAGTTGCTATACCATCAGTCTATAAATAGTTGGCTGGAGGATCTGATGGTGAGAAAGATAGACATTCTGCCATTGTGTCATCATCTTTTTCTGATTCAAACAAAGAATTTGCGGCTACAGTGAATATGACCAATCTTCCAGAGGAAGTCTCAAAGAGACTTGAGAGACAGGAACAACGTATCAAACAGTAAGATGAGACAACAAGAGGAGACTATAGAAGAAATGAAGCAACTCCTAACCGAGTTATTGGTTCAAACAAAGAAGGGCCAATCCGTGTTGTCCTCTTCCAATAGGCGGGAAGGAAAACAAGTTGCCAATGAAGACAATGAAGACGTGCATAAAGAACCACCTCCTCACTCAGAAGAGGATGAGGAGGTGAAGGTTATCATCAACTCTCATGCTGTAAGGATAAAAAAGATGGAGAGCCAATTGCAAGCATTGCTTCATCGCAAAGAGCTACAAGAAGTTAGGATAGTACGTCTCGATCCTATAGAATGGGAAACTATGCCCTATCCTGCGAATTATAAACCATTGAACCTTCAGTCATTCAACGGCAAAGGCTCGCCACAACAACATATCTTCTACTTCCTTTTGCAAATAAGACACCTAATGGAGAATGATCCGATTTTAACTAAGATATTTACAAGTACCCTATAAGGACCTGCATTTATTTGGTTCATACAACTACCCCAAGGGACAATTAAATCATGGACTGATGTAGAACACAAGTTCTTAGCCCAATTTTTTAAAAATGATACTGAAGTCTCTGTGCTATCCTTGCTAGCAGCAAAGTAAGGAGAAGGCGAAACAGTAAAAGACTTCATCGAGCGGTTTCGAGAACTATTCGTGCGATGTCCACATGACATGGCGCAAGAAACTCTTGTAGAGACTTGCAGACATAATTTACTGACCGATGTTCTGGTCAAAATAGGTTCGGTTAAATCCAAGTCTTGGAAAGACTTGCTCAAGCAAGATGAGCAAGTCGAAGACATACTTCAACGCCTTGAAGACCAAGGAACTGCGAAAAGAGGTGCTACAAATAAATCTCCATACCACTTCTCCCGCTACAAAGGAAAAGATGTAATGGCGGTCGAAAATGCGCCGAAACCAAAGGAAGTATCAGCTAAAAATAAGGCTACAAAGCCATCCAGACCTCAGAGGCAGTATTCATTTAAAGATGAACATACTGCTACCTTATTTAATTTGCTCATCAAGCGCAGTATGATCAAGTTGCCAGAGAGCAAGAGGCCTGAAGAAGTTGGGAAAACTAACAATCCAAACTACTGTTTATATCATCAGATTGTAGGTCACCCTACTAAAGACTGCTTCATTCTGAAAGACAAGATTCAGTCATTGATCGATGTAGAGCGGTTCAACTCAAAACAGAACAAAAAGGGTTACATCCAACTCAACTACCTTTAATGTGGGTGGTCTAGAAGTACCACTTGGGCTCACGCCTATTCTGAAAGGTGAGCTCAGAGTGGTTAATTTAGACCCCTATAACCAGCAGAAGAAAGGGGTTATTACGACTGAGAAGTATGAGATTCTTTGGGTGCATCTGAACCTTCTTAAAGATGAACAATGGACGACAGTGATGTCCAAAAAGAAAGCCAAAGTAAAAAAGAAGACAGCACATGTGCAATCCTATCTCGACAATAATTGAGAATGACTCAGATAACACGCCTCTGTTAACAAATTTCGAAACAGAGACAATCGCTCTAGCAGTAGAGCATGAAGCCACACCCCTTTCAGGCACAAGGTTTGGAAGACAATATCTGAAGGACCATGCAAATGCAGAAGTTGATCCCTCCAAATCAACAAAGAAGGCCAATGAGAAGACCATTAAGCAGACTTCGAACAATGGAAAATAGAAGGAGTTCAAATATAATCGGGCTCTGTAGAAGCATGCTGATGAATATCATATATTGCATTTTTCCTCTCATACTTTATCTGTTTTTGTATATAAATAAATACTACTTGGGTATTTTTAGTGTCTTTTTCAGGTAATCCAAATTATACAAGGAAAAGGCATGAAACCAGAGTTGGACTAGGAAATCAAACACCGAAAAGTTTCTAAAGCGGGCTAGACTACAACATCAAAGTACTTCAGGAAGTAGACGTTAAATACAGTCACGAAAGTGAAGATTACAAGAGATGATACTTCTGCAGAAGAAAGTTTAATGCAATTGCTCAAAATTGAGCCGCTAAATAGCGGTATTAGCCGCTAAATAGCGGCTCATAAGTGGCCGAATCAGAGTATTTTTTGTCGTGGGCTTAATTGTAAATTGATAGGTCTTGTGGTTCTTCTAGAAATAGGGTTTGGTTTCCGAGGCCTATTGGGGGGCTAACCCTTGTATTTTGACGAGAGGCTGAACGCTGGAATTATTTTTGTACGCGATTTTTCTGTTCAATAAATTTGGGATTTTTACTGAAGGTTGACGGCACAACACCGTGATCAGAGGTAACCCATTGCTCTGGATATTCTTATTTTCGTTCTGCATAAATTTTACTGCTTTCTAGATTAGAGTTTACTGCTTTCTAGATTAGGGTTTATCATTGTATGAATTAAAATTTGATCTTTCTTCGCAAAAATCATGAGTAGCTAATTAGATCAGCCCTAGGATGTAGATGAAACTAAGATCCACCATGTAATTATTTTCTAATATTTTTCTTCTTAAATAAAATTAATAAAAGCCATGATTTTTCAAATGAAACATTAAAATACGAGGACCCGAAGTTTAGAACTTTGATAGGTTATACTTGAATTAGGATTCTTGATAATCTATGCTTAGTTAGGGATTGGGGTTGCTGTTTTTACTATTTTATTTGAATTATCTACAATATTTAGTTTATTTTTATAAGAAGTAGTATCCTTTGATGAGCTATATTTGCACAACACTTGATAGCTCATGCTTAGGGCACTTTAAGTAAAAATTAAACTAAAAAGATCGAATTTTTATGATAGAAGAAAATATTAGAAGTAAGAACATGGTAGGAAATTAGTGGATTCTAAATCCTAGGCTACTTAGATAAATTCGACCTCAACCTAGAACCTTTGGTTAGTCCGTTGAACTATAGAGAAAGTAAGAACGCAGAAACACCCTAGATCCCTGTGAGACGACCTGTACAGCGCTACAACGATACTGTATGCTTGCAGTAAATATAACACATCAAGTTTTTGGCGCCGTTGCAGGGGATCGACGGTGTTTTTCTTGCTTTTTCTAGCATTTTACGGGTTAACAGTGTGTGTGAGTGTGCAGGAAATAGGAAGTGCAGATACAAGAAGATTGAAAGAATTGGAAGAGCCTCTGGACCAAGTGGAAAAAATATCAGAATCCACTTCTTTATTTTAGCCGCTATTTAGCGGGTAGAACCGCCATTTGGCGGCCAAAGAGGTACGTTTGGAACCTCAATTTTCTCTGTTGCTGTATTTTTGTTTCCTAGTTGTGTAGAAAAATTAAAAAAAAAATAAAAAAATTAGGAACAGTAGAAACCACATTTTTATTTGCTCATATCATTCCACCGTTTTATCTCTTCATCACACCCCACTTCTTGCATTAGTTTAGGAAGTTCACGCATACATTCACGGTCGCTGGTTCATGCCACATTGGACCCGTGATCAATTTGGTCGACTTGTGAGATCAGATTTGTTCATGGGAGACAAGATGGACCAGCCGATCCCGATCCTTCAGGATCGATGTTACCCATTGCGTACATCATTACCATCATGCATCAAACTTCCACACGTAGCGGGTAATCACTACGAATTAAAACCGCAGTACATTAGTATGCTTCCCAAATTCACTGGTTCTGATTCAGAAGATGCATATCTCTTTATCAGTAAATTTCAAGAAGTATGCGTGATGATTAAACTGCAAAACTTATCGGAGGACGCAATTAAGCTCCGTTTCATCCCGTTTGCACTTAAGGATAATGCCAAGAAGTGGTTGTACAATATGCCTACTGATTCAATCACTACTTGGGATGAATTCGTTACAGTATTTCTCAAGAAGTATTATCCTACGCATAAGACGGCACGAATCAGAAATCAAATTAATCAATTCCGTCAAGTGCCAGGAGAACCCTTCTGGAAATACTTAGAACGATTTAAGGATTTATTAGCTCAATGCCCCCACCATGCAATAGAAAAGTGGCGGTTGTGTCAGATCATATACGAAGGACTTGATTACGCATCCAAAACTCTTCTAGAATCCATGTGTCAAGGGGAGTTTATGAGAAAAAACGAGGATGAAGCATGGGACTTTCTTGAGGACTTATCATGAAAGACTATGCAGTGGGAGAGTTCCACTGAGAAGCCCAGTATATCAACTTCTGCTCAAAAGAGTGGGATCCATAGCGTCGACAGCTCTATAGCTGCTGAAGCAAAGATCGCAGCTCTTATGAGAAGAATTGAGGCACTGGAGACTCCTAGTGCTCAGTCTCCACCAGTGGGTCAAGTGAATCAACTCCAAAGTCCCACATGATTTAATTGCGGAATTCCCAACCACGTTATGGAGGAGTGTCCATTGTTAGTAAATCCTACGGGTCCTACACTTGAGCAAGCTAACGCTATGTATCAAAGACCCGTCAATAATCCATACGCTCCAACATACAATCCTGGCTGGAGGAGCCATCCAAATCTCTCATGGGGTCAAGGGCAATATCAGGGAGCCCCGAACTCTAACATGTAGCCTCCAGCTACTGGTCAGTTCCCAAGACCAAATATGGGTGCTTATCAACACCCAAATACTTCAAATCATGGGAACAACCAGAATAGACCACCTGCACAAAATCACTCATATCCACAACAGGGGTCTAATAATGATCAAGAAAAGCGACTTCAATCACTTGAGAAGAATGTTGAAACTCTTCTCAAGTCTCAGTCCAACCTTGACACATACATGCAGAATCTTATGAAAGTGTCAACTGATTTCATTCAAAGAACAGATCAGCACCTGCTCGTAAACTCTCAATCCATTAAGAGTGTAGAGCAGCAGGTTGGACAACTAGCAAATCAAAAGAGTGAACGTGGCAAGGGCACTTTTCCAAGTCAACCCATAACAAATCCTAATGCCAGTTCCTCAAATTTGAATCAGTCGCATGTCAACCAAATTAATGCCATTCACACACTTAGATCTGGCAAACTGGTTGACAATCATGTAGCCATGCCACCTGATTCCACTCCTATTGTACGGCAAGCTACACTCCCTGATACCACGATTCCATCCCCACCTCATGATTCATCATCATCATCCCACGATCTACCCACTGGCACGACAGAAGAATCTGATCCTTCTAATTCTGATCCTCCAATTGACTATACTTATAAGCCAAAGGCTCCCTATCTAAATCGATTGAAGAAAAATTCTCCTCAGGTGGAGCACATGCTTGAGTTAATCAAGCAAGTTAAGGTCAATGTTCCTCTTATTGATGCAATCCAACAAGTACCTGCTTATGCAAAATTCTTAAAGGATTTAGGCACAAAGAAGAGAACAACCAATGTTCCAAAGAAAGTCTTCCTAGCTGCTAACATATCTAGCATCATCTCTCAGTCAGCACCTGTAAAGTATAAAGACCCTGGAAGTCCTACTGTCTCCTGCACTATAGGGACTACAGTGATTGAAAGGGCTCTACTAGATCTAGGAGCAAGTGTCAACTTGCTTCCTTATTCGGTGTACCAGCAGTTAGGACTGGGAGAGTTGAGACCTACAAGGATTACGTTGCAGTTAGCTGACAGATCTGTGAAGACACCTATGGGAGAGATTGAGGATGTCTTGATTAAGATTGGGGAGTTTATCTTCCCAGTTGATTTCATAGTCCTCGAGACTCAACCTGTGGTGAATCCACACCATTGTATCCCAGTTATTTTGGGACGTCCATTCTTGGCCATTCTAATGCTGTTATCAATTGCCGGAGTGGATCGATGAGACTTTCCTTTGGAAATATGACACTTGACTTGAATATATTCAATCTAGGGCGCCAACCGAGTGATCCACATGACGAGCCCCTAAAAGTGAATATGATCCAAGGATTGTCCAGTGAACACCAAGAGGAGAAATTCTTTGACGAGCTGAATGATTTAGTTGATGAGAGTGTATTCTTGGAGACGCTCGATGAATCATCTAATTATGTGTCTTCCACGCAATGGAAACTTCCACCTGAGCCATTGATGACTGAACCACGAGTTCAGTTACGACCATCTATTGAGTGTCCACCTGAGCTTGAGATGAAGACCCTTCCGAGTCATCTCAAGTACGCTTTTTTGGGTGAACACGACACACTACAGTCATTATCTCTGCAGAATTGACTGACGCTCAGGAGGAAAAACTCATATCAGTGTTGAAAGCACATAAGGAAGCCATAGGCTGGAGTATGGCTGATATCAAGGGGATAAGTCCTTCTATAGTGCAGCATAGAATTCATTTGCTAGACAATGCACGACCTACAAGAGATCCTCAGCGTAGGTTGAATCCGGTAATGAAAGAAGCTGTGAGGAAGGATATTCTTAAGTGTCTTGACAATGGGATTATCTATCCTATCTCTGATAGCGCATGGGTAAGCCCAGTTCAAGTAGTACCTAAGAAATCCGGAATCACTGTAGTCAAGAACGATGCAAATGAACTTATCCCGATGCGTTTGCAGACGGGATGGCGAGTCTGCATTGATTATAGGAAGCTTAATGCTGCAACTAGGAAGGACCATTTCCCCTTACCATTCATTGATCAGATGTTGGAACGGTTGGCCGGACATGAGTTCTATTGTTTTCTAGATGGATACTCTGGCTACAACCAAATTCCCATCGCTCCGGAGGATCAAGAAAAGACCACGTTCACATGTCCATTCGGCACCTTTGCATACAGACGCATGCCCTTTGGGTTATGCAATGCACCTGCCACGTTCCAAAGGTGCATGGTAAGTATTTTCTCTGACATGGTTGAACGATTTCTTGAAATTTTCATGGATGATTTTTCTATCTTCGGAGATTCATTCCAAGAGTGTCTGCATCATCTAGAGTTAGTTCTCACGCGTTGTAATGAGAAGCATTTGACACTCAATTGGGAAAAATGCCATTTTATGGTCAAAAATGGCATAGTGCTAGGGCATGTCATCTCGAAGAAAGGTATCGAGGTTGACAAAGCCAAGGTAGACCTCATCAATAATCTGCCACCTCCGCGATCAGTGAAAGATATACGATCCTTCCTTGGTCATGCTGGTTTTTATAGAAGATTTATCAAAGACTTTAGCACAATTGCTAGGCCTTTGACACATTTACTAGCCAAGGAAGTACCATTCAATTTCACGCCTGATTGTCTAAGAGCATTTGAGCAGCTCAGGAAGGCGCTGACTACCACTCCTATTATTCATGCGCCAGACTGGAGCTTACCCTTCGAGCTCATGTGTGATGCATCTGATTACGCTCTTGGTGCCGTCCTTGGTCAACGTATTAATAAGCAGCCACATGTGATTTATTATGCAAGTAGGACACTTAATGACGCCCAGTTGAACTACTCTACCACAGAGAAAGAGCTTCTGGCAGTCGTCTTTGCACTTGAGAAGTTTCGTTCCTACTTGATTGGATCACGAATTACAGTATACACTGATCACGCTGCTTTGAAATACTTGTTAACCAAGAAAGATGCAAAAGCAAAGCTTATTCGATGGATCCTCTTGCTACAAGAGTTTGATCTTGAGATATTAGACAAGAAAGGTGCGGATAATTCAGTAGCTGATCACTTGTCTCGTCTGCCCAACGCTCCAACTAATTTGTGCCCCATAAACGAATCATTTCCTGATGAGCAACTGTTTGCATTGATGCACGAACCATGGTTTGCTGACACTGTGAACTATCTTGTGACTAAGGAGATTCCGTCCCATTGGTCCAAGCAGGATCGATATAGATTCTTATCCCAAGTAAAATTCTTTTACTGGGATGAACCATATCTGTTCAAATGTTGTCCAGACCAAATCATACGTCGATGCATACCTAACGATGAGATACAAAGTGTTCTTTCTTTTTGTCATGATCTAGCTTGTGGAGGACACTTTGGTCCCAGGAAAACGGCCGAAAAGGTATTGCAGAGTGGTTTCTATTGGCCAACTATTTTCAAAGACGCCGTGGAATATTGCAAAGCATGCACACGATGCCAATTCGTCGGCAAAATTTCACGGCGTAATATGATGCCTCTGCAACCCATCCTTGAGGTCGAAATCTTTGATGTATGGGGTATAGATTTTATGGGACCGTTACCCAACTCATTTGGAAATCAATACATATTAGTTGCTGTTGATTATGTTTCTAAATGGGTAGAGGCAATAACCACAAAATCGAATGACAACAAAGTAGTTGTCAAGTTTTTGAAAGAGAATATATTTTCTCGATTTGGCATTCCTCGAGCTATTATTAGCAATAATGGTACCCATTTCACCAACCGGTCATTTGAGGCGCTTATGCGGAAATATTCCATTACCCACAAGTTAGCCACACCATATCATCCACAAACTAGTGGGCAAGTGGAAGTTTCCAATCGCCAAATCAAACTGATTTTGGAGAAAACTGTAAATCATAATAGAAAAGATTGGTCTTGTAAGCTAGCTGATACATTATGGGCTTACCGTACTGCTTACAAGACTAATCTAGGCATGTCTCCATATCGTTTGATATTTGGAAAAGCGTGTCATTTACCGGTGGAGCTTGAGCATAAAGCTTTATGGGCAATTAAATTTCTAAATTTTGAGCTCGAAAAAGCTGGCGAGCAGCGGAAATTACAAATTAATGAGCTTGATGAGATAAGATGGGACGCATATGAGAGTGCCAAGATTTATAAAGAGAAAACAAAAGTGTTTCATGACAAAGCAATCATTCGCAAGTCATTTGCACCTGAACAAAAAGTTCTCTTATATAATTCGAGGCTACATTTATTCCCAGGAAAATTGAGATCAAGATGGAGTGGACCGTACATAGTACGGACAGTGCACCATCACGGTGCAGTTGATCTCGAGGATCCTAAAAATGGTAATTTATTCAAAGTAAACGGTCACAGACTAAAACCATTTTTAGAACCTCGAGTGAGCGATAACGTAGAGGTCGTGACACTTCACGATCCAATCTATGTATAAAGGCATGTAGTCATGTGTATAATAGCATGTATATTATGTTACTAACGTGATGCAGGGTTTTAAAGCAAAATTAGGGAAAGATGGGGAGCTAACGGTAATTTTCCATTCCTATATACACCCAAGCAGCCCTCATTTTCCCCCAAATCATTTCATCCAAAACCCTAGCTGCCCCCCTTCCTTCCCCACTTCCTCCTTTTGGTTTTTGTTTCTCTCTTTGCAGGATAGTGTAGGATCTTCAACGTTTCTTCTACCAGAGATGCTTCAAAGGTCCATATCACCGTCATAGACAACTACTCCGAAGCTCTCGCCCATCTGTGAATTCCAAGCCGCTAAACCGCGGTATATACCGCTATTCAGCGGCTAAACTGTGGATTTTCCCCCTGAAACTTCAGGGAAGGTACGAGTTCTCTCTTTTATATTTACTATGTTGATCAGATTGCAAATTTATAATTACAGTACGATATCATGGGTAGATTTGTTTGTGAGAAGTTTTTTGGAGAAATTTTTGCGGCATTTAGTGTTTATTTTGCCGCTGCAATCGAAACTCTGGGTTGGAATTACCTCATTTATTCATCTAATGCATTCTACATCCCAGAGTTGGTGGAGGAATTTTATGCGAGTTTTGCGAAATCCGATATTTCGGACGATCGCAAAACCATAAACCTCCATTGGCGCGGCCAATTATATGAAATGCACACAGAGGCCATCTCAACTTCCACGGGTATCCTCCTTCATACCGGAAATCACACGCCTGGTAGGATTGAGGACTATCTTACACAGATGGGCCCAAACTGCAAAATAACACGTGATAAAGGGATCAGCAGTAAGACACTCTACCGAAATATTCACGCAACTTGCCGCTGGGTCAACACTAATGTTATGGGCATTACACATATGTCATCTTTTTATACGCCCACACTTTATGTTGTTAATTGTATTATGCGTCAAAATACTCACTTCTGTATGTGCACACAACTACTCGACACTATTATTGATGCTAAGATGCGGTCGAGGACTAGTTTGCCTCTGCCGTGTTTAATTACACAGTTGTGTCGCAAGTTTATATCTAGTGCCGAATTTGACGCATACGCACCCTCACGCGTGTTGATCATTACCGAACATATTTCAGTGACATATCATGCTGCTGTTCCAGAAGATTGGAACAGACATGTTGATAACGAGGATATATATGCCACTGACTTGACACAAGAGGAGGAGGATGATGCCTTCTTTGACCAAGACTTGCCAGCTGATCCCACTGAGCAAATCAACATCGTCTGGCAAGGTCTTGGAAAAATCTGGCATCGGTTGAAACAGATTGATAGGGGTGAGTCTTCTACAGCACAAGCACGTCCTGCACATGGTGAATCTAGTAGAAGGCAAAGAGGACGACACCAATGATTTGTGTATGAGGGCATACACAAGTTTAGGTGTGGGGGAGTGTATTAGGAGATGTTTATTTTATTTTATTTTATTTTTATTTTATTTTATTTTTTTTAGGATTTTTAGGATTTTATTTTTATTTCATTTTATTTTTTTTTAGGTTTTTGGGTTTCTTTATATTACACTTTGGGTAGTTTTTAGGGTGACCAACAAAAAGATTAAAAAAAATTAAAAAAATAATAATAATAATAATTTTTTTTTTCATCAATAGATCAAACTAATTACAGATAAAAGAACAAAATTTAGATTTGAAATTGGATATGAGAGTAGATTGGACGATACACTTTGAATTTTATGAAAAAAAAAAGATTAAAATCCGAAAAATAAATATCGCTAATAGTAGTTTTGAGGCAATTATACATCTATTCTTCACCTCACAATAGTTTATTAGGTTAAGGATAAAGATAATAACGAATGAGTAAGTCTTCTCTCTCTAAAAAATGTGAGAATAAATTAATGGGGTGAGCCTAAGGCAATAGCCTCGAGAGTGATAAAATAATGGGGTGCGCCTGGTATTAAGGCAATAGCCTCAAGAGTGAAAAAAAGAGTATGATCTAAGTAATCGGGTATTTTACGCCTAAGCAAGCGTGAATATTCGCATGAAAGGTGAAATATTCTTAAAAAAAAAAAAAGAAAAAAAAAGAAAAAAAAAGAAAAAAAGAGTATGAACTAAGTAATCTGGTATTTTGCGCCTAAGCAAGCGTGAATACTCGCATGAAAGGTGAAATATTCTTAATAAAAAAAAAATTATGAGAGAGGAGATGAATCATGAGTTAGAGTTGGAGTCCAAAAACCAAAGTAGACTATCACACATGCACGTAGATGTATAGGAGCCAATAAATTATCTGTTAGTAGGTATTGAAAGATAAGATTTAAATTTTTGATTAAAATGATAAGTGTATCTGATATGATGCTCGATTTAAAAATTGATAATCTAAATGCGTTCTTAAGTTTGTATATTAGTGAGACCAATTGACGAAAATATAAAAAAAAAAGAAAAGATTTTTTTCTTTCTTTTGTATAAAATTTTTATTTTTCTTAATTTTCGGTTATCCTTATTTTTCTTTTCTTTATTCCTTAATCTATTTTCTTCTTGAATTTTGTGGGTATATTCACTGCAAACCCTCACGAGACAACACTCATCCACTAGGGTAACCTAGGGGTTTAAAGGCTTGTTGCACGTACTAAGTGTAATCGCGATTCCTGCGAAAGTGAGTTAGGATTTTTGTTTTTCTTTTTAGGTTTAGGTTTTGCTCGAGGACTAGCAAAAGATAAGTGTGGGGGTGTGATGAATATCATATATTGCATTTTTCCTCTCATACTTTATCTGTTTTTGTATATAAATAAATGCTACTTGGGTATTTTTAGTGTCTTTTTCAGGTAATCCAAATTATACAAGGAAAAGGCATGAAACCAGAGTTGGACTAGGAAATCAAACACCGAAAAGTTTCTAAAGCGGGCTAGACTACAACATCAAAGTACTGCAGGAAGTAGACGTTAAATACAGTCAAGAAAGTGAAGATTACAAGAGAAGATACTTCTGCAGAAGAAAGTTTAATGCAATTGCTCAAAATTGAGCCGCTAAATAGCGGTATTAGCCGCTAAATAGCGGCTCATAAGTGGCCGAATCAGAGTATTTTTTGTCGTGGGCTTAATTGTAAATTGATAGGTCTTGTGGTTCTTCTAGAAATAGGGTTTGGTTTCCGAGGCCTATTGGGGGGCTAACCCTTGTATTTTGACGAGAGGCTGAACGCTGGAATTATTTTTGTACGCGATTTTTCTGTTCAATAAATTTGGGATTTTTACTGAAGGTTGACGGCACAACACCGTGATCAGAGGTAACACATTGCTCTGGATATTCTTATTTTCGTTCTGCATAAATTTTACTGCTTTCTAGATTAGAGTTTACTGCTTTCTAGATTAGGGTTTATCATTGTATGAATTAAAATTTGATCTTTCTTCGCAAAAATCATGAGTAGCTAATTAGATCAGCCCTAGGATGTAGATGAAACTAAGATCCACCATGTAATTATTTTCTAATATTTTTCTTCTTAAATAAAATTAATAAAAGCCATGATTTTTCAAATGAAACATTAAAATACGAGGACCCGAAGTTTAGAACTTTGATAGGTTATACTTGAATTAGGATTCTTGATAATCTATGCTTAGTTAGGGATTGGGGTTGCTGGTTTTACTATTTTATTTGAATTATCTACAATATTTAGTTTATTTTTATAAGAAGTAGCATCCTTTGATGAGCTATACTTGCACAACACTTGATAGCTCATACTTAGGGCACTTTAAGTAAAAATTAAACTAAAAAAATCGAATTTTTATGATAGAAGAAAATATTAGAAGTAAGAACATGGTAGGAAATTAGTGGATTCTAAATCCTAGGCTACTTAGATAAATTCGATCTCAACCTAGAACCTTTGGTTAGTCCGTTGAACTATAGAGAAAGTAAGAACGCAGAAACACCCTAGATCCCTGTGAGACGACCTGTACAGCGCTACAACGATACTGTACGCTTGCAGTAAATATAACACATCACATGCTGCTGAAGAGTAAGGCTCTTCTTTTCAATTTTATGTTATAGCGCAGCTGGCAAATATATCGGCAAGAATAACTCTCTATGAGTTATTGCGCTTATCCAAGTCTACAAGAGATGCTCTAAGGGAAGTTTTAGCAGATTCTGAGGTTTTCCTAACCCATCTCTCAGAAGAGATTGAGGAGGCTTGCCCGCACTGCAACTCAGTGTCGAGGCTTGCCCCTTACATTACTTTCACGCCAGAGGATATGCAGTTGAAGAATACCAAGTACAATAGGTCTTTGTACTATAAAGGGTACAAAGGCTCAACAGAAGTGGGTCAGATTCAAATTGATCAAGAGTCTGTCCTAAGCATAATGCCGCGGAGGCTTATGCAGTTTCTTGGAATTCCTCCCCACAGATTGACTTCAACTAATACTACCATATTTGGTTTCAACGTCAACGGTAGTCATCCTTTGGAAAAAATCAGACTCAGATGCCAAATTGGAGATCTCAAAAGCGAAGTGACCTACTATGTGATTGAAACCGACACTTCTTACAATCTTCTTCTAGGACGACCATGGATTCATGCTAACATTATTGTCCCATCCACTCTACATCAATGTATGAAGTATGTGGATGGAGACGGAGAAGTGCACACCCTAATTGCTAACAAGTAACCATTTAAGGGGGTTGAAAACTAGTTTATAGATGCCCTTTTATATACTGAGAGTGCTGAGATCGATCCACTACTACATGATGGGTATGATAGTAGGAATGAAGCTGACACTAAGTATGAAGCGTTCATCGCCAAAGAAGGGTATGAACCTCTTGTAATCAATCTTGAAGACTTAGATGTAAATGACACTGCTGATGATGTAGGCGAGTGAGAAATCAAAAAAATCTAGAATTTGCTTATTTGCCTGGTGTTGCTACTGATTCTGTACCTTCAGTTACTAGTACGGATGCAGATAGTCTCTTAGAATTCGAGGTTTTAACAACCATGCACCTGCCAATTAGATCATCAATGATGCTACAATCAAGCATCGAAAATGCAGATGGGGCGATGTTCAAGGTGTCTATCTATTAGGCCAATCAAAAACCTATTATTTTCGGAAGGGTTCAACCACATGTAGCCCCATCCGATGATAGTGAAGATGAAACTCAGAAAGCCTCTCAATTCTATCATTATGTACCAAAGTCATTCCGAATGATGAAGAAAATGGGATATGATTTCATACATAGACCTGGTTTAAATTTCGGCAAAGGACGTCGAAGTTTACTTCCCTCGTTCGAATCCAAAGGAAAAGAGCCGGATTATTATCACAAAACTGGCAGGGGTTGGGATACATTACAACACCCGATCCTTCGGATATCAAAGAAATGATCTGCCAAACTATAGAAGATTTCGATTGGGATTCAGATATCAGTCTGAAAATATTATCTAAGGAGCTGGCTACAAATTTGACGTCTATCAGCCTGATTCCAAATGAAGATGACGAACTAACTCTTCTCCAAGATGAAGCGTTAGTTAAACATCTCAATGCCTAATGGAACATGCACTTCGAACAGCGCGAACCTCCTACCGAAAACAAGGTGATTCAAGTAAATATGGATGAATCTTAAGCCCATATTTATAAGCAAGAGTTTGTCTCCTGAGGAAAGAGAAGACCTTATAACTCTCGCTCGAGAATACATAGACATCTTTACCTAGAATTATGAAGACATGCCTGGCTTGGATACTCAAGGTGCTATGCATCGGCTAAATATTAAGCCAGATGCAAAGCCAGTAAAGCAACAACAAAGAAGATTCTATCCAGAGTTAATGAAATCGATCGAGGATGAAGTGAAGAAGCTTATACAATCTGGCTTCATTTGAGAAGAACAACATCCTGATTGGGTAGCGTTTATCATTCCAGTTCCTAAGAAGAATGAAAAAATCTGAATTTACATTGATTTTCGAGATCTCAATGTGGCATATCCTAAGGATGAATTTCCGCTTCTAATAACGGATGTCATGATTGACAACACCTGTAGATTCGAAAGGATGTCTTTCATGGATAGATTCTCTGGGTAAAATCAAATCAAAATGTACCTTGAAGACGAAAAGCACACTGCTTTCAGAATACCGTTAGGCTTGTACTATTATACAGTTATGCCATTCAGTTTAAAGAATGCAAGTGCAACATATCAACGTGTTATGAGCACAATTTTTCATGAGTATCTCCGTAAAATGGTAGAGTGCTACGTGGACAACCTTGCCATCAAGAGTCGCAATAAGGACGATCATCTCCAAAATTTCAAAACGGTGTTTGATATTATGAGAAAACACCAACTAAAAATGAATTTGACTAAATCTTTTCTTAGTATCTCTAGTGGTAAATTCCTTGGTTTCGTTGTTACATCCAAGGGTATCCATTTATATCTAGAAAATATAAAAGCAATTCAAGAGATGCAGTCACTGAAAAATCTCAAAGAACTTTGGGGATTACAAGGGAGGGTAGCATATATTCGGAGATTTATTGCTAATATTTCAGGGCGATGTTAATCTTTCACCAAGTTAACAAAGAAAGGAGTGTCGTTCATTTGGGATAAAACTTGTCAACAAGCTTTTGAGGACCTCAAAAAGTACCTCACAAAACGTTTGGTACTAGTAGCCTCTGTATCAGGAAAACCATTCTTGATATATATTCGGGCGATGGACCATTCATTTGGTGCCCTGTTGGCCCAAATCAATGAGTTAGGCCATGAACAAGCCATTTACTACCTTAGTAGAACTATGGTAGGTGCCGAGTATCGGTACACTCCAGTAGAGAAAGAGTGTTTGGCTATAATATTTGTAGTTCAGAAAATGCTACACTACTTAATAGGCCATACAATTCATATGATTTCTCGAGTAAATCCTCTGAGAGTGCTCATGACCATGCCTGGGTCACACAATTGCAGGCTAGCCAATTGGTCGATCCTGCTATCGCAGTATGATATGCGATTTATACCGCAAAATGCAATCAAGGGACAAACAATTGCCGATTTCTTAGCAGAACATCCTATCTCAGAATCCTATAAACTTTATGAGGATATTCCAGATGAAATAATAGAAGTCAACATGATTTTCAAAGAACAGGTTTGGCTGTTGTTCTTTGATGGAGCGGCTCGAAGAAACTCTGCCAAAGTGGGGGTAGTTTTAATATTCCCGCAGAATCATGTAATCCCCCGAAGATACTCACTCACTCGCCCTTATTCTAACAATGTGTTTGAGTACAATGCATTGTTAATGGGACTGTAAATTGCCCGACAGCAGGAAATTAGCATTTAGAGGCCTATGGAGACTCCAAACTCATAGTAAATCAAGTAAGAGGAGAATACGAGGTCAAACATAAACTATTCATACCTTACTAAGAGGCAAAAATCAAACTTTACAACTCTTTCAAGGAGTTTTACATTGACTATGTGCCACGGCACGAGAATGCATTCGCTGATGCCCTGGCTTCTCTCACAGCCACATTAGCGCTCCCTGCTAAATCAAGCAAAGGCCTTGAGACTGGAAGTCATGAACTTCTTTGCCCTGAAGAGGTACTTGAGGAAAATGAAGTCCATACAGCAGGGATGAACTTTGAACTTAGAGATTGGCGATTCGTCTTCGTCAACTTCGTAATCTATGGGATACTACTCGAAGATCCCAAGGAAGCCGCCAAAGTAAAAAAAGAGGCAGAAAAGTTCCATTATAATTCTGAACTTGGTACCTTGTATCAAAAATGCCAGGTGAGTTTTACTTTGGTGTCTATTGCTGTAAGAAGCACAAGAGGTACTCCAAGAAGCACATGATGGAGCCTGCGGTGCTCACCAGCCGGGACCCAGATTGGGGGACCGGATAAAAAGAATAGGTTTTTATTGGCCAATAATGATATCAGACACCATGGCTATGCAAAGAAGTGTCATGCCTGTCAGGTGCATTCAAACTACATACATCAGACTGCAGAGTACCCACATCCAACTACGATTACATGGCCATTCGAGACAAGGAGAATGGATATCATTTGTCCCATCACTCCACCATCTTCTCGTGGGCATCGTTCATACTAACTATAATTGATTACTTTTTAAAATGCGCAGAAGCTATCCCTCTAAGAGACGTGAAAACGAACGATGTGGTCAACTTTATCAAACACCACATCATCTATCTCTTTGGTATTCCTAAATGAATCATTAGTGACAAACGGCCCTCAATTCACTAGCATGGCCTATACTAAATTCTATGACAAGTTCAGAATACAGAGTGTATTTTCATCTGCATACAATCCGACTGCAAACGACCAAGCAGAAGCATTTAACAAAACCATTGTCAAGGCAACGGGAAGAGAACCAGTTTCTTGTCAACCCATCATGCTGGGGTTAAAAAGCATGAACCGCCCAATACTTCAAAAGTAAAGAAAAGAGAACAAGTTTCTCACTAACCTAATCATGCTGGGGTAAAAGTATGAATTGCCCAACGTCGTCAAGATAATAGGAAGAGAACAAGTTTCTCAACAATCCATTATGCTGGGGTAAAGGTATGAACCGCTTAACACCGCCAAGGTAACGGAAAGAGAACAAGTTTCTCGCTAACCCTATTATATTAGGGGTAAAAGTATGAACTGCCCAACACCGCTAAGGTAAAGAAAAGAGAATAAATTTCTCGCTAACCTATCATGCTGTGGTAAAAGTATGAATTGCCTAATACCATCAAGGTAACGGGAAGAGAATAAATTTCTCGCTAACCCTATCATGCCAGAGGAAAAAGTATGAATTGCCTGACACCGTCAAAGTAATGGGAAGAGAACTAGTTTCTCACCAACCCATCATGCTGGGATTAAAAAGTATGAACTATCGTAAAGTGCTAAGGCAAAGGGAAGAGAAAAAGTTTGGCGTTTAAGCCTAAACGAAATCTCGACTACTTATCATACCGAGGAGAATAGTATGGCTAGCCCAACTCAAACGGTAGTTGGTAAAGACAAATCAAATCTGTTGATAGCTGAGCATTTGTTAAAAATCTCAGGACAAATCGGTCACAACAGTATCCTTATCTGAAATAAGGATACATCACTGCCTAAAACTGCTAAAGCAAAGTGAAGAGGAAACGTTTGACATTCAAGCCCAAAAAAAATCCTTGATAACTTATTATGCTGAGTGGAATAATATGGGTAGCCCAACTCAAACGGTAGTTGGTAAAGGCTAATCAAACCCGTTGATAGCTGGGGGTTTGCTAAAAATCCTAAGTCCAATCAAATTTCCTGTCATGTTAAGATTTCACCTCTAACAGTAAGACTTTTCTTCACTTTTCTCCAGCAGAACCAGTGACTCTCCAAAATATTTATCATGTTAAAATCATACTTCTAACAATAGAGTACAAAATCAAATCAATTATCTTTTGAGATCAAATCTGATCAAATCTCATATCACGTTAAGTTTGCACTCTAACAGAAAAGAAAACTCACACTTCATCAAGTTCAACATTACAACGTTTGATGAACTTATTTTTTATATCGTTAAAATTAAAGATTACCTCTAACAAAAATTATCTCCCTATCAAGTTAACAATTACCTCTGATAGTTAAATTCCAAAGTTAAATACATTAACTGTCATCTTCGTTTAGTTAATTCATTCCTATCATGACCAGATCCTCTGAATAGGTCGATTTTTGAAACATGTTTAATGACACCTCTGTCTTTTTCTAATCCGTCATACTAGATATCACTGAATGGTTATGATTCTAATGAGCACGTTAAAATCATACCCCTGCTTGTTATCTAATGAGCACGTTAAAATCATACCTCTGCTTGTCATCTAATGAGCATGTTAAAATCATACCTCTGCTTGTCATCTAATGAGCACGTAAAAATCATACATTTGCTTGTCATCTAATGAGCACGTTAACATCATACCTCTGTTTATCCTCTAAAAAGCATGTTAACATTATACCTCTGCTCATCCATAAGACACGTTAACAATTAGCTTTTTCTATCAAATTCCCCACAGGTTGTCTATCATACCCTCAACCTCTGAACAAGACATCAAAAATATCTTTGCATGCAGACAACAAATTTTCTAAAGCAAAGCTACAAGAAAAGTTTAGCTGGGCCGCACAGGTACAACAGCCAGTATCAAGAAAATTCATTAAAAGTCTAGCTAGGCCGCACAGGTACAATAGCCAGCATCAAGAAAATTCATTAGAACAGTTGGGCCGCACATGTACAATAGCTAGCATCAAGAAAATTCATTAGAAACAATCTCTAATACATCGGGGAAGTTCAACAGTACACCTCCAACAACGAAAATTCGAGATAGCAATTTCCAGAAGATGGTTCACAGTACACCATGAAATCGCGCTACACAATGAAGATTACAGAGCTAAAATTAAAAGAGTCCAAAGTGTTTCAAAATTCGTTACAAATTAAAAGAAAAATTTGAAAACTTTAGAGGGGGTTATGTAGATGACAAAAAGAAAAGAAAAGAAAGAGTGCCAGAGTGCACCCGCGGGTGCAACCCGCGGGGTGCACTCGCAGGTGCCACCCGCGGGGCGCACCCGCGAGAGCTACCCGCTGTTTCCACCTGCGGGTGCTTCCCACAGCCCACGAGTGCTACCCGCGGTTGCCACCTGCGGGAGCATCTCGTGGGGTGCAACTATGGGGGTTCACCCCTGTAGTGTTTATGTTACGTGGATTTGACTGGATTTTTAGGGGAACAATTATCCCGATCTTGTTGTTTCTGTTACCGAATTTGATTCAAATCTTATCCAAACAATTACTCCTCAATATATAAAAGGAGGAACAGAGAATTCTCAGAGAGCGGGTCTTCTTCTAGAAGTTGCAGAGAGAAGTCTCTTCCCAATCCAGATCGGATCGTCAACGGAGTGCATCAGCGAGGCTCTACTACTACCAGATCCCACTAATTAAAAAAAAAGGAATCAAATTAATTTTCTCTATTCTTGTAATCTTAATTTTTTATTGTAATTTTCTTTTACCATTCTATTTAAAATTAAAATTTCAATGGAAGGAAGATTCAAAATTTCGGGCATACAATGTGTGGTGGAAAAAATATTAAAACTATTTTTAGATTTAATGAATTGTTTGTAGTCCAACCATATGTGTGTATGTGTGTGTGTGTATGATGTGTGTGTAATGGAAATGAGCTGCCAACTTATTTAAGTTACCTGAACTACAGCCTATTTTCACTATCACTAATAATTTATTTATATTTTTTTTATGATCTTGACCCCCTAGGGTTAATTCATACCCAATTTCTTGAGTTTTATTTTTTATTTGATCTTCCATTAAGTAGATACAATGTTAATGGTTTTCTGTGAATATAATATTTTAAATCCACTTGATGATTAGATAAATAAACTTCAAATTGCATAATATTTGATCCTAATGAAGTTAATTATGTAAATATCATGATTCTAAATAAAATTTAGAAATAGATAATGGGATCATTACTTTTTCGGCACAGACTCACGTAACCTATCTGAGCTGACAGTTCATACAGTAATCCCATATATATATGATTACTTTATACGAGTCACTAACTCAATTAAGTTACGTGAGAGCAATGATTCCATTATTTTTTCTCAAATTTTCTTTAGGATCATGATTTTTCCTAAATTTCTTTAGGATCAAATTTTATGAGATTTGAAATTTATTTGCCCTTTTATCAAATAGATACAAAAAATTATATAACTGAGAACTGTTAATTTTGTTTCTATTTCATCAAAAACCAAATCAAAACTAAACCCCAAGAAAGTGGGTATGGGTGAACCCTAGGAGGTCGAGATTATAATCAAAAAGCACATACATGCATGCATACATACATACATCATATATATATATATATATATATATATATATATATATATATATATATATATATATATATATATATATATATATATATATATATATATATATATCCAAAAGCGTATATATATGTGTGGATGTTTGTGTGTGTGCACACACGTATGTACTTATGTACGCATGTATATATAAAGGACTACTATATATGAGCTGACAGTTCAAATAAGTATGTAAGCCAGAGACAAAAAAGTAGTAATCCCATTATTTTTTCAAGTTTAAATTTGAATTGTGGGTTATTCCTGTATCCACTAGGGCCCGAGCATCAAGTGCGTTATAGTAGTTGATAGAGTAACTAATTCAATTACGTTCTATGTTCAGAGACTAACTGCATAGGGATGAAAGTCTCGTGCACATTTTGAATAAGAGAAAGAATTGAGGAATATTTTTTTGGACTCTGACTGATTATAATCTCGTATTCTTAGGTTACTTAAGATTAAATATCATAGGTTTTCAAGTTCATTTGTTATTTTACCTAGTAAATACAAAATGTTGTATTCATCAAAATCGGTCAATTTTGTGACTACATGATTGAAGACCAAATCAAAACTAAAACTCAAAGTATTGGGTATAAGTGGACCCTACGAGATCGAGATCATAATCTAGAATTTTTTTTAAACATAATTATTGGTGATCGTTAAAATCGACTGCAGCTCAAATAAATTAATTGAGTTGTCAACTCATTTTCATTAATTACATAGACACACACACATATATAAATATGTATTACTGTACATCAGCCGCTAGTTCAGCTAAGTTAGTTCAGCTAAGTTACGTGAGTCAACAATGAAAAAATAATAATTCTATTAATTTTTTAAAACATTTTTTGGACCATAATCTTTACCTCTATAGGTTATTTATGATCAAATTTTATAGGTTTTGAAGTTTATTTACTCTCTCATCAAGTTAATACAAAAATATTATATTCACTGAAAACTGTTAATTTTGTGTCTACATGATATAATATCAAACAAAAATCTAAAACCTAAGAAATTGGGAATGAATGTACTCAAGAGGTCGAGATCATAATCCAAAAGAATAATTTATTTAAAAAATTATTAGATATAGTTGATATGGACCAAAGGTCAGATAACTTATATGAGCTGGTAGCTTATTTACATTATATATATATATATATATATATATATATATATATATATATATATATATATATATATATATATATATATTACACTCTTCTACAGTTTCTGCAGTTAGGATCTAAGTATCAGAGAAAAGGTTATCAAATTTTCCCACATAATCAAATCTAACAAATAGTTCAATAATTGCACCAGATATTAATACTAACTTATTCATTCAGTACATTTCAAACACAAATGCTTATTTAACAAGTTAGATTGCAAATAATACAGAAACGCTCACGGAGAATATCAAGATACAAAAAAATAAAATAAAATGTCAACCCCTCGTAAGTATTCTCCATGGAGAAGCTGTTTAGTATTCCAGTACCAATTTCTAAACAATTTGGATAATTTAGCCTTAAACTTGTCAAGTGGTCTATATTTTATAAACTCCATTACATTAAGAGCTTGATGGCTCAAGGCCATTAAATTTTAAAAAAGTGTCTGACAAAAAGTAGAAGAACTCAATCCATATCGAAATTGATATGTCATACAATCTACTCCATTTTCTTGCTAGGGTTCTTGTCCATTCTGACATCAAAGGCCTTATTCAGTTATGTGGTTGAGAAAGTAATATTGGTTATGGTTTTAGGACAATGACTGTTCTTGTAATATATTGGTGAGGAAAAGGTCTGAGAACAACATCACAGTTTTAACTCCTATTTATTTAAATCCAGTGTCAATATCACAGTAGTTCCACTATTCTCTTAAATTAAGTAGAAAATTGCAAGGGAGTAGCTCCCAATCCGTGTTGCTTTGCCTAAAAACAATTCTTATATCCAATTGTGTGACAAGGCAGCAGGATTAGGTATTTTAAAATGCACAAATGCTAAACCAAGTAGTTTTCAAATAGGAATATTATATTGATTTCTTTAGATGGATTTTGAGGGCAGCTATTTCTCCCCACCCACTCCTCTCAACAGCATGAAACCAACTCGAAAACGATAGGGATCTGTATCAGAGACCAACCCCACAGCCATGCCTGATGATCTACCCTTTTCGACAGTACAAATACATAAAGATTGTATCTTGGCTTGCGAGATTGAAATGAATTAAGAAACTGAAGGTAAGGAGTTCAAGTGAGTTGTGGCAACAAATTGTACTTAACTTATTTGAATGCAAAGTAATGTATGGTGCCTAATATCCACAAGCAATGCTTTTATTATGCATATGTACAACTAAAACATATTAAATTATGAACAATGTTTTGACGCATTCATACATACATGTGCAACAAGTTTATCAGAAAATAATGACACTTCAAAAACATATTGGATTATTATATCACACAGAAAATGACTGCCCTCAAACCCAAGTTATAGTCAACCCTTCTGTAGAGAAAAATTGGTATATATATTTAATTCCCCAAGATATATATATATATATATATATATATATATATATATATATATATATATATATATATATATATATATATATATATATATATATATATCGTACATGCATTAGTTTGTAAATATCCAATATACAAAGAACTGAGAAAAAGGCATGTTGGAAGACTAATTCACCTCTAGTTTAATATTACGTTATCTCGGGTCTTCATTGAAGATGAAGCATTGATAAAAGAGCCTATATCAAATACTTAGGTTCGACATGCAATACACCGAAGTTTAAAAGCCCTAGTTCAGTTTGGATCGGTACTTCACTTCGTGCATAATAGAATGAGATATAAGAATATGGATCAACTATACTTCTATATATTATCTATATCAAAAGATGAACTATACATCTACATATTACCTATATCAAAATTATTAACAAGAATAAGTAATTATAATATTCTGTGAGGTGGATCATATTCTTATTGGTTTTTAAGAAGAGAAAACATAGATGATGTCTAACAACACAAACCCTTTTGACATGGAGTCAATTGAGATACTGTTAGCTACTGATTTTGTCATTAGTCAACTATTTAAAGCTTGGCTTATGGCAGTTGAGAGCTTCCTATAATAGAACCCTAGCTAACGTCATCTCACCACCCACCGTTTTACAACTTGAGCGAGCTGGCTAACACTTACCTAATTAGTACTCTCCAAATCTAGTAACTTCTTGTTCTCGTTTTGACTATTACGCCATCATCTTTATCAGAGAATTAATAGTATTTGCATATATGTATAATATATCATCACTAGTCACTAGCTTTTGCATGCTCATGTTCTTGGGAAGCTGCTTCATCATCCTCTTCTTCTTCTTTTGCTCCTTAATTTGGTCTGATCTCAATCAAGGTATTTTCTTCTTCACTTGATGATTGAGACTAGGATCTTGTTATGTATCTATCTAATTGGCCTGATATATGCATGATGGGGGCCCATTAATCCCCCATCATGCATGATAGTTATATATATGTGGGGTTTTGAAGTGACTGGCATAAGATCAATTTAATGCTTCACCTGATGCTTTGCTCGTGGTTCACTCCTGAATGGAACAGGGAACAGACAAGAGCCAGTGCATATGCATATATTATACATTATATATATTGTCAAAATTAGAATCAAACGTAAACTCATGCATTGGTTCAAGTGGGCCAGATTGGGCCTTGGTTAGGATTAGTGGACTGTAGGCCCTGTACAACTTTCAAGTGGCTACTCCAGCAATAATAATAACTGCATAATTTGATATTTGAAACAAGTGTTGATAGTGCAGTTGTAAAACCACTTAGCGAATGTACAAGGGGTCTGAAATATAGCCCCACTTCTATCAGTCTAAGGCTGTTAGAAATAGGATTGGGATAGGAATAGTACAACCTTTCTTTAAAAAAAAAAAAAAAATTAGAAGGAATAGACAATGATTATTAAGTTGTCAGATTGTGAGATCTTGCTCTGTCATATATAAATGAAGGGAAATTTTAGTTTAGCCCTCTACTTCTAATTTAAATTTTGACTAAATAATCCTCCAAAGTATTTACATGGTATACACCTTAGTCCCAAAAGAATATCGCAAAAATCCCTCATACTCATTTTAATTGTATTTATTATGAATGAAATTGTACTGAAAAAAGCCCTCCTCATTTGCTGTAAATAATAAAGTCAATTGATTTAGTGTAATGTTCTACAAAACCCCCATATATGACTTTAAAAACTAATTATAGTTTTCTGTCATTTCCTCTCTAATCTCTCTCGCATTTACCTCCATTTTCAGGATTCATTATTCCATAAATAATTTTCCTCAAAAATTTCTCACAGTATTTACTTATTTCTACATTTAATATCCTCCACTTTATATGCTTTTTACGAAAACACACTTTGATTAGTTCTTGATGTCACATTTTGGATGTTTAGTAAAAGAATAATAAAATACCAAATATATTGATCCCATCCTTTAAAATAAATAAGGGCATGTTTTTCCAACCTAAGTAAATATCAATATCAGTATTTATTCTTTAAATACAAATAAATGAATACATTATTTTTTTTGGGACCTAAAATGTGTTGTTTAAAAATTGGCTATCCCAAACCAGCAAGTAGAAGGCCTATTGAACAAGGTTTCATCAAGCTTATAAAGTCCCTCAGACTCGAGAATCATTTGTCGATTAAGACCCTCTAAGAGAAGGAAACTGAGTTCAATTACTACAAGTAAACCTCTCTAAATGTAGAAGAATTTCTCTTACATCAAGAAACTGCATAAATTCCTATTCAACTATGACTCTATCATCAAAAAACTATAAATACATCTCTTCTCCATGAAGAGAGTGATCTTCAATATCTTCTCTTGATACCTAATTTTTGAAAGCCTTCAATCTCAAGAGAGAAAGAGAGAGTCATTCAGGGAATGTAATCCTTGTCCATTCTCCAATGAAACTCATACCGAATTAAACTTTCGATTAAAGATATAAGCTTGAGATCTATCTTAACCAAACCTCATAAAATCTCTTTCTATATACCTTTCTACATATTTTCTTCCATTATCTGATAATCTTACTACAGGTTCTTGACTGAGATTATACATCTCAACAACCTACTCACTTCACCTAGCTCAGATTCGAGAAACTCTCGAGCTAATCTCTGTTTAGTGTTTAAATTGGCTCGGTTGACTTAACCAATCAAATCTGACATCAACAGTTAAAGTGATCCATAGGAAAGACACAATATCTGTCATCCATGGCAAGCACATGTTCCAAAGGTCTATTAATAAATTATCTCCCCAAGATAAAGTGGGGCAAGCAAAGTTGCCATACTAGAGCAAGACCTAGGTGCCAAGTTGCCCAAGCACAATTTTGACTTTTGGCAGATGAGAGGTGCAGCTCACCCAAGTGGTTCATGGAGTCCAATCTACAAGTACAAAACCATCGCATGAGGACCTCGAGAAGACTCCAAGAGGAAATTGAAATCCATGTCGTACTTCCCAATCTCGCGATACTAGAACAAGATCCACGTATTGGAAGCCTGACGATAGCAATGGCAAAGCATTCTTTTCTTATCAAAAAAATTGTCAAACTATCTGACAATGACAAGCTTTTCAACTTCCATAAACCTATCTGATTGGCAATACTTAGACGAAGTTCAAATTCATCTCTCTAACCCAGACAAGAGAATGATCTCTTTGATCACTTTGTCAATTATCAAGCCACCATATATTTGCAAGAAGCAACCTACATGGTCACATTTGCCTTCACCATGACCCTCCGAGAAAGGGGTGCGTATCTGGTACCATAATCTTTTGCCTTACTCAATCGAAGAGTTCAATCAGTTTCGACAAATATTCACCAAAAAGTTCTTATCAAGTAAAAAAAAACGAAAAAAAGTGGCGTCTCTTGTCAGCATTGAGAAAATACAGGAAAGAGTCTATCTGAGACTTTCTGAAGCGATTCTACTAGGCAAACACCCATCTCAGGCGTTTTATAAGCAAGCACAAGCCAATCCCATAGGATGAGCTACTTGAGCGCAATCTTAAATACCTCGCTTAGGTGGAGTTGAGTTAATCCTCAAAGAACATAACTTACAAAGGACAAAAGCATCCTCTAATAAAAAAAGGGAATTAAGGAGCAAGAGAGGAGATGGCGTCCACTGAAGAGATGTCAAGATGACAATCAAAAGGACTTTATAGCCCTTTACACTTTCCGAACTCACATCCTCAATTAGATCCAAAAGGAGGGCTATCTCTTACAGGCTCTTCGGCCCCATCAAAACGCTTCCCAAAA
The DNA here is from genome assembly GCA_036321105.1 of Dracaena cambodiana. NCBI lineage: Eukaryota > Viridiplantae > Streptophyta > Magnoliopsida > Asparagales > Asparagaceae > Dracaena > Dracaena cambodiana. The sequence continues at coordinate 20,793,779 of JAYEPQ010000003.1, forward strand.
GGAGAGACTTGTAACAATTTTGCGAGTATAATAAGGATATCGATCATATAACCAAAACTAAAGAAGGAAATTAAGAGTCATCCAACAGAGGCATCTGAAAAAATTTATCTAGAAGGTTATTGGAAAATAGCCAGATCATATGGATGAGAGCCACGACAAGGGATGATGCCCCCAACTAGCAAATGAAAGTCTGTAGTCCTTTGGTCAACAATCTATCCTGGAGATTAGATTCTCTAACCATCTTTTTCTGTTTGTGGCTATAATAAGTCTAATTTTGAACATAGCTTGCTACGAAGCTTTGGTGACTTAAAAAAGATTTTCTTTGTATTAATTTTATTTGTTGAACATAGAAAAATTACCCAACACTCGAGAAATCCCAGCATCTACTATATCTTGCACTCTACAATATGTCATATTAGTGCTTGGCAATATGTCATATGCCAACATGATACTTTCGTTGCATGCACAATTCCAAAGAACTCGGCAATACATTTAGTCTATAGTGAGAACTTGCAAAATTCCAAGTTGATCTCTTAGAAATAGCTTTCCACCTCTTCAATTTATTCCCCAAAGGATGAGAAAACTATACATAAAGGTAAGGAGTATGAATAAACTTACCTCTAAACATAAAAATGGGGATACAAAATCCTATTAGTGGGCCTAACATCAAAGATCGATCAAGACCCAAAGATCTTCTCTATCAATCATCACAATCAACATGGTTCTAGTAGACAACTTAAAAACTCCAAATTAAAATGACTCGAATGATTCAAGTCACCGAGTCAAAAATCAACACCAGTTCTAATTTGGGAGCTGTCTTCTCTTACCAAACTCCTGATATATATGAATGGGAAGACCTTCTACCACTAGAAGCGAAGGCTCGAAAACTAATAGAAGGCTCATGGAAACCTAGCATTGATCAAGTGACCATGAAAAAGAACCAAGTGAGTACCACCACGTTGAGTTATTTTGCTTCAAACGGACAAGCGTTTAGCGTTGATGTGAATGCTGAAAAATCTTCACATGGTCCAGTGATATTGAATGTCCTGTGAGAGGTTGGTATTTAGAAGTTGACCAATGTGATGATGGTATGGCGCTGCAAGCAATCATAAAACCTAACAGTAAGGGGAATGCCATAAAACCTTCTACCACTAGGTACTACTTGCTCCGGCTAAATTGAAATACTACATAAACTTGGTTTTCATCGAGCAATGACATAGAATGCAAAGATGGTACACCAATGTGAATGAACTCGCTTCAAGTGGCAATCACCTAGCATTAAAGGCAAATAAGCCTAGTCACCTAAATGACCAAGATGGTTAGGGAACCAAAATCGCACTTGAGGTGCAAGTCACACCAGAACCCATCACGGAAATACAATAAAAAAGTGCATAAACAACCTACCATGGTGAATTAACTTTCTTCAAGTTGGCTAGCACCTAGCCTAAGATGATTATCTACAAAAGTAACTAGATGAATCCAAGCTAGAAATTAGGTAATCAACTCTATTTCTATGGTCCGATAATTATTTGATTAATAAGACTTATCTTTTCATATACTTAGCCATCTTAAACTGATTCCTAACGATGAATGTTTTTTACGAGATTCCAAAATTCTAACAAGTCAAAAATAATATTAGGTGAATGCTCAACTGAGCTCCATGTTGTATCTAGTATAGTGGCTTAGTGCCTACTGAGTGGGAAACCCGTGCAAATACTCAGAAATATTTGAAGATGCTTGTTCTTGGAAAAGTGAAATGAAATTTATTATTTTTAATAATCATTCTTAGTAATAGGTTTTGAACAGAGACTATGCGATCTATAATTAACCTAGTCCCTCTTTAATTATTGTAAGTGTGATTTGATTCTCTGATTGCATGCTTGCAAAGGGATTTATCAGTCTACTAAAAATTGATGATTCTATTGCTAACTTGTAATAATTTTGTCATGAATCTAAAACAATTAAAAGTTAGACAATAGTTTTGACTAAAATTCATATGTAGAATAAAACTAAAAAAGTAGTAATAGTTTTGACAAAAAAATTATTTATTTATTTTGTTTTGCATGGAAAGAGATTTCATAACCTTGAAATGAGATAATTGATAATCATATGAAGGAAGCTTGCATTCATCTAGTACTCACAAAAAGATTAAAGTGAGCAAAAAAATCTTTTTGAAATTTAATTATCAACTCTATTGGATTATTTTTTAAGTTTCAGATAATTGAATAGTTTTTATTATCATACATGCCGAAATGTCATTTTCGAGAGGTCATTTAACACTTATTGTCAACTCTTTATAGTTTTGCATTTAGTATTGATGAATTATATAAAATTGTATTATATATTACTTTTATTCAATGGAAAAATTATTTATTTATCCAAATAATATTTTAAAAAATTAAAACAATTTCTTGTATGAAAATTGTATAATTTTCATTATTGTATTACAATAAGCACCTATGAATATTCTAGGAAGTATATGGAAAAGCCTGAGGATAATAAAATTATCTTGAAAAATCAATTTTTGGAGAATTATTCATTTTTAAGTATAAATTTTATTTCATCTTAAATAAAATATAAATTTAGGCATACGAAATCAAACATAATTATTCGCTTTTAATTATATTTAACCTTAAAATTGAATAAAGAAATTACTGTCCGATAATGGAAGAACAAAAAATAAAAATTATTTAAGGTCTATTAAAGTTATTTTATTTTTAAACTTTTTTAATATTTAAGTTCATCTTAATTTTTAAATGAAAAGTTACCGTATGATTCTTATGCTTACTATTTGTTTATATTCATATTTTCATAATTTTTAAAAATTTGGAGCACTAAATTCTTCGAATAATATATTTTTGTATTTGGTGTACATTAGAGAAATAATTGAAATAAAATAAAAAATTAAATAAACTTCAAATTTTCCAACATTCTGTTTCCATTATTTCTAAAACCTTGAGCATTTGATTTCTTCTAAAAATATTTTTTTAAATAGAGATACGTTATTACTTGATTTAAATTAACATTAATTATGAAAATAACTAAATTAAGAATAGAAAGTAAGTTAAAATTAAATTATGACATTATAGATTACTCTAGAAGTTTAAAAGATCCACCATATTTCATAGTTTCTCTTTCTGAATTTCAGTTTTTAAAATTAACTAATTGTTTTCTCTCTCATATATCTAACTATCCACAACCCTTAAGAAAGAAAACTACCATCACTATCTCTCATCTTTTTCCTTTTTCCGTATGCCTAAACATTAAATGTTTTGCCTAGTAATATAGAAGATACAGTAAGAGTGATGAATTAGTTAAATACGTAAAGAATTTGAATTTACCAAGTAATATTAATAATTAAAGAATTTTGATGTGTAGAGGTATTTAATTTATTGACTAATTTTTTTTTGCAGACATAAACAGTTTGGATATAGTTAAATTAGATAGGTTGTTATATGAAACTAACAATTATTTATATAATTCTTCCAAAAGATAGTTAATTTAGCTGAAGTTCATACCCAATAATGCACATTGGTAATTACTTACATTTAAAATAGAAATAATCAGCTTAAACATATTAATACTTTATTAAATTTCATTTAAATAACACTCTATTTTGGTCTTGTAAAAGTTTAAATATTTGACACCAATTTGAAAGATAAATGTCAGATTAAGGTTGGATTATAGAATCATGTTTTTCAAGATTGATGAAAGTAGTTTTAAATGAAACCATATCTAAAACCAAATATTTTTGTTACTGTAAATAAATTTTTATCCAAAAGACTAAAATGATGAGGATACAAAAACAATTTTAGTAACAATAAAATTTAGAATTTGAATTAATTTTTTTTTTGAGAAAAATAAAATGATTATGAAATGCCATATTGTCTATGTCTTTTTTTAAGATATGAATTTCCTGAATTTAATATATTAAAATAATTTTATTTTAAAATATAAAAGTTTATATCTTTTAGCTCTTATTAATTTTTAACAAAATAATTATCACATGATTTCTTATGCTTACTGTTTATCATACTAATATTTTAAAAATTTTAAAAATTTTAGAGTAATAAATTCTTCTTTTAATATTATTTCTTTTATTTGGGTAGGTTAGGAAATAAAAAGAAAAACAAACACTAAGTAAAGTTAAACTCTAAATTTCTAAAACTTGGAGCTTTTGAATTCTTTTTGTAATGTTTTATTTTTTTGAAAAAAGAGAGATACGTCATAACTTGTTTAAAATTGATATAATTAGGAAACTAACTAAAAGAAAAATAAAAAATAAGTTAAATAAAATTAAATTCTAATCTTTTTGTAGATTTCTCTTGAAGATGAAGAGATCTTTATATATTCTATGGTTTCACTTTTTGAATTTCTTGTTTTATGTTCAAAGGTTAAAAGATAGATTGATAAATATTGTTTATTTTGTAGTTTTCAAAATTAACAAACTATTTTTTCTTTCATTTAATCAACACTCCACTCCCTTTAGAGAAGAAAACTGCCCGTGCTTTTTTTCTCTCTCCTCTTTATCTTTTTCCGGTAAGACTCAACATCAAGGATTTTGGCAATATTTTTTTCTTCTTTTTTTGAATTCTTTCAATATTTAATTCTAAAATTTCCAAAGTGGCTTTGGTTAGTATAATAGTAGATAGGTACTCGGCTTTGGGCCCAAAAGTACCCATCTATTTCAAGTATACGCAAATTCTAAGGCGAATGGATATTTTGAGCTACTCAAAACATAAGGAGCAAATAGTTTCACAAGCGATTAGTGGAAGCAAACTTTCATTCGTTTAAAGATAATTACAAGATAATTATTCATTAAACTTCAAAAAAGAGTATGATTTCTCCAACTGGAAACAAAAAGAAAGAAAAACTAGGCTACTCTAATTGAGAGAGATTATTTTTTTACTCTAAATTGTCTTCCAGCTGAAGTGGACTAATCCACATGTGAAGCCTAAGGCCCCAAATTCAAAGTCCTCTCACTCCATATAGCCGATGCTCATATGAAGCACTTGAAGGCTTTTGGGTCCTTGAAGTCTCTAAGGCGAGAGTTAATACGTATGAAGTCCGATCATTCATGGTGCTTTCTAGCACCTTCAAAGAAATGGAAAACAATTGAAAATCAAGTAATTTACACTAATTCCTTGAGAAACCCAACAACAAATTCATTGAGAAGTTTGTCCAAAGGAGAGATTTGAGATATACTTATCATCAATGGATGGTGGAACTGAAGGTGGATGGCAAGATTAGCTTGGTTCTCCGGACTACACCACTCAAACCTAGTATTTTCTTCAAGGGCTAATGTATCAGTCCTCCATCACAATTTTGTATAAGCTCCTACTTGGGGCAGAACCTCCAAAAGGTAGCAAAACTGATGTGGTTTGTCTTCGCAACAACTTAATGATAATGATTTGAATCTAGATTGATAGAAGATTTCAACCACATGATCGTAACATGTATGTTCCTGGGCGGATCTCGAGGCAATATATGTGCGCTAGTTACATGATTCTCTCTTGCCATAATGTTGATGCATGCACATTCATCAATGTTGACGGATAAAAAGTAAAGAAAAACCCTATACGTGAGGCTAGCTAGTGGATCGCATCAAAGAATCTCTAATCGGTTGAATATCAAATTTGATTTAGATTTGGATATCCAATCTTATCTAATCATACTTGATCTTGATTTTGAATATCTAAATCATAACTAAACATATCAAATCAGAGATTCTGACAAATCTTGAAGATCAGATCAGGTCTAGATACGATGAATAAGATAATTCCAAATCTTTTTAAAAGAGAAACAAATATTTGATCTTATCTATAAGGCAGGTTATTTAACTACCTCATGCCTATAAATAGGTGTCATGAGGCATTGTGCAAATCACCTTTTGAGGAGACCCAAGGTCCGTACTCTTGAGCGCATAATTGACAAGCTCTTGAGTGCGTGCAATTGATTAATCCAGTCAATTTAATGTGCCTACACACGTTCAAGAAATCTAGCAGGTAGGGCGACGTCATGCTATTTCCAAGCTCCTATCAATGTCGGATCGTTAACGGAGTCCACAGACATTACAGTCTTAATGGATTCTATCACTACTATAAGAACCTACGTCTTCTATAAAAGAGAACATCGTAATATAAGTCCTCTCGTTTATTTTTTTATTGTTGTCTTTTATTGTAATCTTTGAAAAAGTATTGTAATTTTGAAAAATTATTGTAATAAATAGAAGAAAGCAAGATTTTTGCGAAGAATAAACTGGAGACCATAGTAAGAGACGTCTTTTTTACTGAATAAGAGATTATGGCACAATCCAATGTGTAGAAAATTGAATTGGTCGTGGATGCGCTCGTTGTTGAGATCGACCAGCAAATGTATGAAGAATATTGATGTGATAAATGACTGCAAGCGTACAGTATCGGTGTAGCGCTGTACAGGTCGTCCCACAAGAATCTAAGGTGTTTTGCGATTCTTACTAATTCTATAGTTTATCGGATTAACAAAGATTCTAGGTTAAAGATGAGAGTTATCCTAATTAGTCTAGGATCTAAAATCCACTAGTTTCCAACGATGTTCTTACTTCTATTATCTTCTTCTTTCATAAAAAGGTGAATTTTTAGTTTAATCTTTATTTAAAGTGCCCTAAGCATGAGCTATCAAGTGGTGTGCAAGTATAACTCATCAAAGATACTACTTTTCATAAAAACAAACTAAATCTTTAGATAGTTCGATGAAAAAGATAAAATCAACAACCCCAAACTCTAACTAAGCATAGGCTATCAAGAAACCTAATTCAAGTATAACCTATCAAAGTTTTAATCTTCGAGTCCTTGTATTTTAATCTTTTTATAGAAGAATCATGTCTTTATTTATTTTATTTAAGAAGAAAAATATTAGAGAGCAATTGCATGGTGGATTTTAGTTTCATCTACATCCTAGAGCTAACTAATTAGCTACTCATGATTCTAGAAAGCAATTAAATCTAATCTAGAAAGCAAATAAATCTATACTAGAAAGCAAATAAATCTATACTAGAAAGCGAATAAAGAATTAAAAGCAATGCTTACCTCTGGAGCACGGTATTGTGGCCGCCACCCCTTCAGCAAAATGCTAATTTTATTAATAAAAATTAATCTACAATACACCTAAAAAGCTCTCCCCTAATTTACAAGGATTCATGGGGTATTTATAACCCAAATACAATCCTACTCATACTCAAACTCAATACAAAAGATATGATCCTAATCCAACACAAACTAATCTCAAAATATATAATCTTAATCCAATCCATAGGTATTAGAAACCAATGGTTGAGATTAGATGGCATAAAATACTAATTTTCGTGTCCAAACCCCGAAATTAAGTTCAGCACACCCGTAACCCGCTGGATTGGATTTTCCACTCTGCAGTGCTTTAATAAAATGGCCATAACGTTTGCATCCAAACTCGGATTGATATGTTCTTAGACTCATTTCGAAGATAATTCTGAGATCTACAAATCTTTCCCATATGAAATTTTCCAATTTAAACTTTATCTTGGCCGAATATGCTCTTGAATCTGCTGCTCTTGAGTTTCTGTCTTCACCATGATTGACTCTTTTTGCTCGTATTCTTAACAAATTCGCTTTATCTTCTTCTCTTCCATACAAATCCTTTGTTACCTATAAAAACACACTAAATATACCCGAGTAGCAATTATTTATATACAAAAATAGATAAAATATGGGAGGAAAAATACAATATATGATACTTATCACACCCCCACACCTATCTTTTGCTAGTCCTCGAGCAAAATCTAAACCTAAAAAGAAAAAAAAATCCTAACTCACTTTCGCAGGAATCGCGATTGCACTTAGCACATGCAATAAGCCTTTAAACCCTTAGGTTACCCTAGTGGACGAGTTGTGTCTCGTGAGGGTTTGCAGTGAATATACCCACAAAATTTAAGAAGAAAATAGATTAAGAAATAAAGAAAAGAAAAATAAGGATAATCGAAAATCAAGAAAAATAGAAATTTTATACAAAGGAAAGAAAAATCTTTTTTTTATGATATTTTCATCAATTAATCTCACTAATATACAAACTCGAAAACGCATTTAGATTATCAACTTTCAAATCGAGCATCATATCAGATACACTTATCATTTTAATCAAAAATTTAAATCCTATCTTTCAATACCCACTAACAGATAATTCATTGGCTCCTATACAACTACGTGCGCGTGTGATAGTTTATTTCGATTTTGGACTCCAACTCTAACTCATGCATCTCCTCTCTCATAACAATTTTTTTTTCTTTTTTTTAAGAATATTTCACCTTTCATGCGAATATTCACACTTGCTTAGGCGCAACATACCCGATTACTTGGTTCATACTCATTTTTTTTTTTTTTTTTTAGAATATTTTACCATTCATGCGAATATTTACACTTACTTAGGCGCAAAGTACCCGATTACTCAGATCATACTCTTTTTTTTCACTCTTGAGGCTATTGCCTTAATACCAGGCGCACCCCATTATTTTATCACTCTTGAGGCTATTGCCTTAGGCTCACCCCATTATTTTATTGTCACTTTTTTTTTCTTTTTTTTTATTTTTTTCTCTTTTTTTTTTTGTTTAGAGAGAGAAAACTTACTCAAACGTTATCATCTTTGTCCTTAATCTAATAAACTATTGTGAAGTGAAAAATAGATGTATGCTTGCCTCAAAACTACTGTTAGCAATATTTATTTTTTGGATTTTGATCTTTTTCATAAAATTCAAAGTGTATCATCCAATCTACTCTCCTATCCAATTTCAAATCTAAATTTGTTCCTTTATCTGTAAGTAGTTTGATCTATTGATAAAAATACATAAGTTTTTATAATTTATTTTTCTTTTCAGTTTTTTTTTAATTTTCTTCAGTTTTTTTTATTTTTTTTTAGTTAGTTACCCTAAAAACTACCCAAAGTGTAAAATAAAGAAACCCAAAAATCTAAAAAAAAAAAAATCATAAAAACAAAAATAAAATCCTAAAAATCCTAAAAAATAAAAATCTCCTAATCTACTCCCCCACACCTAAACTTGTGTATGCCCTCATACACAAACCAAGGGTGGTAAAATAAAAAAAAAAAACTATTATCCAAATATTATACACTTATTAGAAAATTCAAACGGTTACTTCCACTCTCATAATGTGTCCTTTTATGTTTTGATATGGATGAACTTAGCCTTTTTGTCAGTTTTCCATTTAATCTCTCCATCTTATTTTTGATTTTTCTCAATTTTTTTCTACTTTTCTTTTTTTTATTCAATAATAAAATTTTGAGGTTGGAAAGCGTACCTTTACCATCGTTCGTATTCCATCCACGAGCATCTTTCATATTTGTAAGTATTTTGGTTTTATCAACGTGTGAAATAACATACTCACTTTGTTATTGTGGAATCATTAGCTCAATTTTGGAGGGCTCTTTTAAGTCATCAAGTACCATGACCTCTTCTTTTTGATGTTCCTTCCTTTCCTCAATTATTAGGGGCTTGTCATGCAAATTTTCTTCAAATCTGTCATCAAAATTCTCAAAAGAAAATGCCATACTAGTAGACTTATTATTAGTCAAGTTATTATGAATGAATAAAAATTCTTCTTCACAAATTTCTTGACAATTTCCATCAAAAGAATCAAATGATAATGTGTCACTAGCAAGCAAAATATTTTCTTTATCACTGGTTTCTTCATAATTATTGCCACAATGGTCTAAAATAGGTTGATCACAATGTTGAATTATAGACTCATCATGCACAAAACTATTTAATTCATTTTGAATCATATCTACTTCAGAAGATGACTGGAGATTGCTCGTTTGAGTCAGATACGTTCAAACTATTAGATGGTTGATCTATAAAAAGTTTAGCTTGAGAAATCGCTTTGAGAAGATCTTCCATACAAGATTCAATTTTAGAGGATGATTTTTGAGATGATGATTTTAGCAAAACTTCCATATCTTTCTCTATTCTACGTTTTCGTTCCTCAGACTCATGATCGTAATTTTCCTTATTTTTCTCAAATGATTGCATCTCAAGATCATGAGTGAAATTTGAAGAGTGATATGATGGATCCATATACAAATTTGATGACAGATATGAAGTGGTTGGAGGTAGATTCTCATGACATGCATATCTCGCTTCTAATCTTTTTAATCTTTCATCTAACAAGTTCAATTGAATATCTTGTTCATGATTAAATGTGGAATATGAAGATGAATAGCCCATAAACAAAGGATCAGATGGAGGACTCTCTTGATATGGCTCTTGATTATATGCAAAATTAGAATTATTCATCCATTCATAATTATAATTTTGTGTATAAGAAGCGCTCGTAGGTTCATTATATGTATTGTGAATTTGATTATGACCTAGTCCAAGCGAACTTCCTATCCATGGACACTGATAATAATTATGATATGGATCATGACAATGATAGCAACCAGTTTGATTTTGAAACATTTTTTTTTTAATTTTTTTTTGTTTGTTTTGAAGAAGGCAGAGAGGGAAAGAGATGGAAAAGAAAAAATAAAAACAATTGAAATTTGATTTTTATATTTTTTTTAATATTTTTTTATAGAATCAAGAACCATAAATACAGACACAGACAAAATTGGAGGGATAAGTGGGAAAATATTGCCGCTAAACAGGGGTACATACTGCTATTTAGCGGTCAAATCTAGGAGATTACCTCTTGGCTTTTTGTAGTGCACTTCCACGACTCTTTTATTCGTTTTTGTCTTCCTGTATCTACAGTTTCGGATCTATACACACTCAACACACACTGTTAAGCCGTAAAACGTTAGAAAAAGCAAGAAAAACACCGTCGATCCCCGGCAACGGCGCCAAAAACTTGATATGATAAATTACTGCAAGCGTACAGTATCGGTGTAGCGCTGTACAGGTCGTCCCACAGGGATCTAAGGTGTTTTGCGATTCTTACTAATTCTATAGTTTATCGGATTAACAAAGATTCTAGGTTGAAGATGAGAGTTATCCTAATTAGTCTAGGATCTAGAATCCACTAGTTTCCAACGATGTTCTTACTTCTATTATCTTCTTCTTTCATAAAAAAGTGATTTTTTAGTTTAATCTTTATTTAAAGTGCCCTAAGCATGAGCTATCAAGCGGTGTGCAAGTATAACTCATCAAAGATACTACTTTTTATAAAAACAAACTAAATCTTTAGATAGTTCGATGAAACAGATAAAATCAACAACCCCAAACCCTAACTAAGCATAGGCTATCAAGAAACCTAATTCAAGTATAACCTATCAAAGTTTTAATCTTCGAGTCCTTGTATTTTAATCTTTTTATAGAAGAATCATGTCTTTATTTATTTTTTTTAAGAAGAAAAATATTAGAGAGCAATTGCATAGTGGATTCTAGTTTCATCTACATCCTAGAGCTAAACTAATTAGCTACTCATGATTCTAGAAAGCAATTAAATCTAATCTAGAAAGCAAATAAATCTATACTAGAAAGCAAATAAATCTATACTAGAAAGCGAATAAAGAATTAAAAGCAATGGCTTACTTCTGGAGCACGGTATTGTGGCCGCCACCCCTTTAGCAAAACCCTAATTTTATTAATAAAAATTAATCTACAATTACACCTAAAACGCTCTCCCCTAATTTACAAGGATTCATGGGGTATTTATAACCCAAATACAATCCTACTCATACTCAAACTCAATACCAAAAATATGATCCTAATCCAACACAAACTAATCTCAAAATATATAATCTTAATCCAATTCATAGGTATTAGAAACCAATGGTTGAGATTAGATGGCATAAAATACTAATTTTCGGGTCCAAACCTCGAAATTAAGTTCAGCACACCCGTAACCCGCTGGATTGGATTTTCCACTCTACAGTACTTCAATAAAATGGCCATAACTTTTGTATCCAAACTCGGATTGATCTGTTCTTGGACTCATTTCGAAGATAATTCTGAGATCTACAAATCTTCCCCATATGAAATTTTCCAATTTAAACTTTATCTTGGCCGAATATGCTCTTGAATCTGCTGCTGCTGCTCTTGAGTTTCTGTCTTCACCATGATTGACTCTTTTTGCTCGTATTCTTAACAAATTCGCTTTATCTTCTTCTCATCCATACAAATCCTTTGTTACCTATAAAAACACACTAAATATGCCCGAGTAGCAATTATTTATATACAAAAATAGATAAAATATGGGAGGAAAAATACAATATATGATACTTATCAAATATCTTTCACCTGGATTGGGTGATCTAACTAAAATGCGGCGCTATTGTTGCGTGATCTCTAAAACCCATAAATCGGGTAATAAGGAATTCTCTGTTAATCGGAGATCCTTTAAGGTCACGGCTATAGAGCCGTCATTTGTGTAGAAAACTCTAAAAGAGAATGTCGTTCCTACTACTGAAGAGGGCTAGGAGACTAGCCTCACCAGAACACAACTCCGTAATTCAAATTGTCGAGTAAGACGAAGAGCCCTCAAAGCCCGCATAAAACACGAGGCTGAAGCAGAGGCAGAACGCGATGCTATACCTTGCAAACTGGCTTGCGTTAATAGCAAGACCAGTAAAAATAGCATGGAACGTGAAGCTGATTGTAAGCCAGTGTGCGAAGAAGTCTCTCCACGCAAGGTTATAGATTTTGGACATGAAACTAGAAAAATTGACAACACTCACGTAAAATGCGAGGTTAATCTTAGAGGCAAGCCAACGTGTGAAGAAGTATCTCCACACGAGCCTACTAAACCTAACTATGAACTAGCAAAAGTGCCAAAACTCGCGTAAAATGCGAAGTTAATTATAAAGATAAACAAGCATGCGATGAAAATTCTACATGCGAGACTATTAAATTTGGACAAAACCTTGCCCTTAGCGTTAAACGCGAAGCCAAGAATTCTTGCGTAAATTGTGAGGTTATGCTAGTGTGTAGAAATACTCCCCCACGCGAGGCTAAACAACCAACAGAAGTTAAACTTCTTCAAAAATACCAAGCCAGCGTAAAATGCGGGGCTAGCATGAAATGCGAAGCTACAGTCTAGCCTCGTGTAAGTGCTTTGAAATGCAAAGCTACTCCTCAGCTCCGCGTAAAACAACCATTATACAAAATAAAGGCTGATAGACAAATGTTGAAAATCTAACAGATCAGCAGTTCAATGCCATCAACACTAAAGAGTTTCAGCAAGCGTCCAGACTTCTCGACAGCCAAGTGGGCCCTATGCCAAAACATAGTTGAAAATTCTCCATCTCTTAAAGTTCTTGATCTCTGAGAATACTTGACAAATAAAACGAAAAGCGAGTTAAACTCAATCACGCTCAACATGTGATGTGAAAAATCTACTGCAAGTATACATTATTGGTTGTAGCGCTTTACAGGTTGTTCCCCCTAGAGATTTAGAGTGTTTTGTTATCTTGCTAATTCTATTATTCTAACAGACTAATTAAGAGTTCTAAATTGTTGTTTTTATAATTCTAATTAGGCTAGGATATAGATTCCACTAGTGCATAACCAAATATTACTTCTATTATCTTCTTCCTATCATAAAAGTTGATCTTTTAATTTTAATCTTCATTTAAAGTATTCGAAGTATGAGATATCAAGTGATGTGTAAGAATAACTCATCAAAGAAACTATTTTGCATAAAAACAAACTAAATCATTAGATAATTCGATAAAGAAGATGAAAACCAACAACTCTAAATCCTAACTAAGCATAAGGTATCAAGAAATTTAACTCAAGTATAATCTATCAAAGTATTAATTTACGAATTGTTGTATTTTAATCTTTTCATGGAAAAATCATGTTTTTTAATTTTATTTTAGAAAGAAAATAATAATAAGTAATTACATGGTTGATTCCTATTTTCATCTACATCCTAAAACTAAATTAATTTAGCTACTTATGGTTCTAATTAATAAGATCCTATTTTTATTTATCAAAGCAAGAAAATCTAATCTAGAAATCAAGATTAATTTAAACTAGAAAGCAATTAAAGATCTATACTAGAAAAATAATTAAATCTATGTAAAAAGTAATGAAGAGTAATGAAATTACCTGTGGAGGTTGGTATGGCATCCGTCACCTCTTTGGCAAAATCCTAATATTTATCAATCAAAAGTTCATCTAAAATTACGTCGAAAAAGCTCTAAATTTACAAGCATTCATGGGATATTTATAACTCAAATACGATCCTACTCCTACTCAAACTCAATATAAAAGATATAATCCTAATTCAACACAAAGTCATCTCAAGATATATAACCCTAATCCAAAATATAGGTATTAGAAACTAATGGTCGAGATTGGATGACATAAAATACTAATTTTTAGGTTCAAAATCTGAAATTAAGTTCGCACACCCGTAGCCCGCTGGATCAGATTTTCCAATCTGCAGCGCTTCAGTAAAATAGCCATAAATTTTGCATACAAACTCGGATTGATCTGTTCTTAGACTCATTTCGAAGATAATTTCAAGATCTAAAAATTTATCCAACATATATCTTTCGAGTTTGATGTGATATTTACTGCAAGCGCACAGTGTTGGTGTAGCACTGCACAGGTCGTCCCACAAGAATCTAAAATGTTTTTGCGTTCTTTACTCTTTCTATAATCTAAGGACTAACTATGAGTTTCTAGATCGAGAGAAGATTAGTTTTAAGGTCTAGAGGTTAGCCTAGAATTTCGAATCCATTAGAATAATAGCCTAATAATAAATTATCGCTTTCTTCCTAACTTTTTAATTATGCATGATTAAGTAACATATTAAAAAGGTGATATTTTTAATTTGATTTCAATCAAGTACCCCTAAGTATGACCTATCAAGTGATGTGCAAGTATAGACTATCAAAAATAACACCTTACTTAAAAACAAATCATATCAAGTAGAAAATCTCATAAACAAAAGAAAAGAAATAAATTTCAAACCCTAATCTAAGTATAGGCTATCAAAAGACCGAACTTAAGTATAACCTATCAAAGAAATCAGATTTACACATTTATTCAAGTCAATTTATTTATAAGAAAATCTTTATTGATAATTCTAAAAATAAATAAAGAATAAGAATTCCAAACTTCATCTAAGTATAGAATATCAAAATATTAATTAAGTATAATCTATCAAAGAATTATTATTTGAGAACTCTATCTTTTATTTAATTATAGAAATATCATAACTTTATTTCTTTTTAGAAAGAACATGAGATAAATCAATATTAGATCTATTAAACTAACTTCATCTACATCCTAGGGCTAAATAAAATTAGCTAATCATAATTCTAGTAAGCAAAATTGAATTTTTATTCATGAACACAATAAAATCTACTCTAGAAAGCAATAAAACCTAAACTGGAAAGCAATTAACTCTATCTAGAAAGCAAATAAAGAATTAAAAGCAATGGTTTACCTCTGTAGCACCGTATTGTGGCTGTCACCCCTTTAGGAAAACCCTAATTTTATTAATGAAAAACGAATACAAAAACTTACAGGATTCTCCTAGAATACAAGGATATGGTCAATATATAGGTTTCAGAAAACCAAAAGCAATTCTAATACAATTGTGAAATTAAAAGATTAAAACGAAGCCACGGGAGAAAACCCAGAAGAATTGAAGACCACATGGCTACTAATTAGCGGTAAAAATAATGATATAATTTTTATTTTTTCCCCTCGATTATTTTCTCCTTTTGAGTTGATTTTGATAACTGTATTTTACTTTGACTCTCTGCGACATCAAGGTCTCATAATCTCGCCCACTTTAGAAACTTTTTGGACTTTAATTTCCAACTCCAACTCTGATTTTATACCATCTTCTTGTACGAATAAAATTCCTGATAATCACACTAAAAGTACCTGAGTAATATTATTTATATACAAAAATAGGTAATGTGAAGGTTATAAATATGCAATATATGGCACTCATCACACCCCCACACCTACCTAACCCTTAAAAGAAAAAGAAAAATCCTAACTCACTTTCGCAAGAATCGCGATTGCACTTAGTACGTGCAACAAGCCTTTAAACTCCTAGATTATCCTAGTGGACGAGTTGTGTCTCATGAGAGTTTGCAGTGAATATATCCACAAAATTGGCTTGTAGTGAATATACTCACAAAATTCAGGAAGAAAATAGATTAAGGAATAAAGAAAAGAAAATAAGGATAACCAAAAATCAAGAAAGATATAAATTTTATACAAAAGAAAGAAAAAATCTTTTTTTATAATATTTTCATCACTTAATCTCACTAATATACAAACTCAAGAACGCATTTAGATTATCAATTTTCAAATAAAGTGTCATATCAGATACAATTATCATTTTAATAAAAAATTTAAATCCTATCTTTCAATTCCAACTAACAGATAATCTATTGGCTCCTATACATCTATGTGCACGTGTGATACTCTAGTTAGGTTTTGGACTCTAACTCTAACTCATGATTCATCTCTTCTCTCATAACAATTTTTTTCTTTTTTTAAAGAATATTTTACCTTTCATGCTAATATTTACGCTTGCTTAGCCGCAAAGTACCCGATTACTCGGTTCATACTCTTTTCTGTTTTTTTCGAATATTTCACCTTTCATGCGAATATTTATGCTTACTTAGGTGCAAAGTATTCAATTACTTGGATCATACTGTTTTTTTCACTCTTGAAGCTATTGCTTTAATACCAGGCGCACCCCATTATTTTATCACTCTCGAGGCTATTACCTTAATACCAGGCTCACCCCATTATTTAATTCTCATATTTTTTTTCTTTGTTTAGAGAGAGAAAACTTACTCAATCGTTATTATCTTTGTCCATAATCTAATAAACTATTGTGAAGTGAAAAATAGATGTATACTTGCCTCAAAACTACTATTAGTAGTATTTATTTTTCAGATTTTAAGTTTGTTCATAAAATTCAAAGTGTATCGTCTAATCTGCTCTCCTATCCAATTTCAAATATAAATTTGTTCCTTTATCTGTAATTAGGTTGATTTATTGATAAAAATGCATAAATCTGTTGTTAAATTTTATTTATTTATTTATTTCATTTTTTAAATTTTTTTTAGTTAATTACCTTAAAAACTACCAAAGTGTAAAATAAAGAAACCCAAAAATCATCTAAAAATAAAATAAAAACTCGAAAAAAAAACTAAAATCTTAGAAAAACACAAGAAAATATCTTAATCCACTCCCTCACACCTAAACTCATGTATGCCTTCATACACAAACCAAGTGTAGTAAAATAAATATGAAAACTATTATACAAATACTATACAAATAATGAGAGTCGTAAAAATTACGATCTCAATATCATCACCTTATTAACGCATGGAAAGCGGTTATGACCTCTCGATTGCTTCCCACTTTCATAGTGTGTGCGTTTTAAACGTGAAGTGGATGCATTATTATATCTCATCAACCTCCTACAAGTCACGAAATTACCTGTCTGTAGCTTATGCCGCCCTCGATTTTTCTTTGTCCACATGTAAGCATTAACAATTGGGTTAAAGAATTCTTTATTATAACCTGCCAATCATCGTTAGTAATAAGTATATATGTAGAAATATCGTGAGGTGAGAAGAGTGCTATAGGATAAAGTAAATGTGGTGGTGGCTCTTCTAACTCACGAAGTAATAAGAGTTCTTCTGCAAACAAATCCTCAAAAGTTTACTCATAAATCACTGGCACACTTGCAGAAATATCATCATACATAGAATTAGTATGTGCTAATTCATCTAATAATATGAGCTTATCTTTGAAAATTTGCTCAAATGAGGGTTCATCATCAATGCAAGAGGTCAAATGAGAGTGCAAACTATGAATCATATTAACCTCAATGAGGGAGCTCGTTGTGTGCTCATCCATATTAAATATGTTCAATACCACAGTCATATTCCCAAACGATAACTTCATGAGGCCATCCCTGTAATCAATTAATGCATTTGATATTGTAATGAATGGTCTACCCAAGATAACGGGAATTTGATTCCGTGGTTTGGAGATCGGCTCAGTTTCTAAAATAATGAAGTTTACTGGAAAGATAAACTCGCCGACCTTAATGAGCACATCTTCAATCATACCAAGTGGTCTCTTGATCGAACGATCAGTTAACTGTAATGTGACCTTGGTAGATTGAAGTTTTTCTAACCCCAGTTGCTGACAAATATTGTAAGGAAGTAAGTTAACACTTGCCCCTAAATCAAGCAACGCCCTATCCAATGTAGTGTTCCCAATAGTGCATGAGATTGTAGGGGAACCTGGATCTTTGTACTTGATAGGAAATGAGTTAGAGAGTATTTGCGATATATTTGCAGTAAGAAAAACTTTCTTAGGAACGTTTCTTACTCGTTTCTTAGTACACAAATCCTTGAGGAACTTAGCATAAGTAAAAACCTGTTGTATAATATCAAGGAGTGGAATATTAACTTTCACCTGCTGAAATATTTCAAGAATGTTTTTTACTGTGGTGAAGGCTTCCTAAGCCGATTCGGATATGGTGCTTTTGGTTCAGGAACAGGTTCTTCCAAATGATCATGTGACGATGATGGAGGTGATGGAGATGGTCATGGAGAAAGGGGTGGAAGAGATGATGTAGCCTGCGAGATAGTAGGAGTGGGATCAGGAGGCATGGCTACATTATTGTCCACTTACTTGCCAGATCTAAGCGTGTGAATGGAATTGCATTGGTGAACATGCGACTGATTGGAGTTTGAGGAACTGGCATTAGGGTTCATTATGGGTTGACTTGGAAAAGTACCCTGACCACGTTCACTCATTTGACTTGCTAATTGTCTAACCTATTGCTCTATATTCTTAATAGATTGAGAGTTCATGAGCAGTTGCTAACATGTACTTTGAATAAAATCAACTGACACTTTCATAAGATTTTCCATGTGCATGTCAAGGTTGGACATATGTGTGTCAAATTTGGAATGAGACTTGAGAAGATTTTCAACGTGCTTCTCAAGTGACTGGAGTCGCTTTTCTTGTTCATTATTAGACCCCTATTGTGAATGTGAGTGGTTTTGTGCAGGTGATCTATTCTAGTTGTTCCCATAATTTGATGTATTTGGGTGTTGATAAGCACCCACATTTGGTCTTGAGAACTGACCATTAGCTGGAGGCTACATGTTAGGGTTAGGGACCCCCTGATATTGTCCTTGACCCCATGATAGATTTGGATGGTTCCTCCAGCTAGAATTGAATGTAGGAGCGTAAGGATTGTTCATGGGTTGTTGATACAAGGCGTTAGCCTGTTCATGTATGGGACCCATGAGATTTATTAATAATAGACACTCCTGCATAACATGGTTCAGAGTTCGGCAATTAAAGCATGTGGGACTTTGGATTTTATTTACTTGACCTACCTGTAGAGCACGAGTAGTCTCCAATGCCTCAATTCTCCTCAAAAGGGCTGTAATCTTAGCTTCGGCAGCTATAAAGCTGTCGACGCTATTGATCTCTCCCTTATGCGTAGAAGTTGATGCATTGGGCTTCTTAGTGGGACTCTCTCACTGCATAGTCTTCTATGATAGGTCCTCAAGAAAGTCTCATACTTCATCCTCATTTTTTCTCATGAACTCCCCCTAACACATGGACTCAAGAAGAGTTTTTGATGTGTAATTGAGTCCTTCGTACATGATTTGATACGACCGCCACTTTTCTATCACATGGTGGGGGCACTGAGCTAATAAATCTTTGAACCGTTCCAAGTATTTCCAGAAGAGTTCTCCCAACACTTAATGGAATTGATTGATTTGATTTCGTATCCTTACCATCTTGTGCGTGGGCTAATACTTCTTAAGAAACACTGTAACGAATTCATCCCAAGTAGTGATTGATTAGTAGGCATACTTTACAACCACTTCTTGACATTATCCTTTAGAGCAAATGGGCTGAAGCAAAGTTTAATTGCATCTTCCAATAAGTGCTGCAGTTTAATCATTATGCATACTTTCTGAAATTCACTGATAAAGAGATATGCATCTTCTGAATCAGAACCAGTGAATTTAGGAGGCATACTAATATACTGTGGTTTCAACTCATAGTGATTACCCGCTGCAGGTGGAAGTTTTATGCATGATAGAAGTGATGTGCACAATGGGTAACATCGATCCTGAAGGATCGGGATCGGTTGGTCCATCTTGGTGTCCATGAGCAAATCTAATCTCACTAATTGACCAAATTGATCACGGGTCCAATGTGGCATGAACCAGCGACCGTGAGTGTATGTGTGAATTTTCTAAGCTAATGCAAGAAGTGGGGTATGGTGGAGAGATAAAACGGTGGAGTAGATATGATCAAATAAAAATGTGATTTCTACTGTTTAAAATATTTTTAATTTTATTATAATATTTTTCCAGAACCAGGAACACAATATACAGATATTAGGAAAATGTTGTGGAGTTTTGTACCAGAAGTGCCGCCAAATGGTGGTTTACACCGCTAATTGGCGGCCCAAACGGAGAATTAGGTTCTCTACTTCTTTCGGTGCACGCCAAATGCTTATTTAGTCTTGTGTTTTTTCCTGTATCTGCACTTTATTATCCTTACACTCTCAACACACACTGTTAATCCCATAAAATGTCAGAAAAAGCAAGAAAAACACTGTTGATCCCCGGTAACGACGCCAAAAACTTGATGTGATATTTACTGCAAGCGTACAGTGTCGGAGAAGCACTGTACAGGTCGTCCCACAGGGATCTAAGGTGTTTTTGAATTTCTTACTCTTTCCTTAGTCTAACGGACAACTATGAGTTTCTAAATCGAGAGAAGATTAGTTTTAAGTTCAAGAGATTAGCCTAGGATCTCGAATCCATTAAAATAATAGCCTATCAATGAATTATCTTTTTCTTCCTAACTTTTTAATTATGCATGATTAAGTAACATATTATAAAGGTGATCTTTTTAATTTGATTTTAATCAAGTCACCTAAGTATGACCTATCAAGTGATGTGCAAGTATAGACCATAAAAAATAACACCTTTCTTAAAAACAAATCATATTAAGTAGAAAATCTCATAAATAAAATAAAAGAAATAAACTTCAAGTTCTAATCTAAGTATAAACTATCAAAAGACCGAACTTAAGTATAACCTATCAAAGAAATCAGATTTACAAGTTCATTCAAGTCAATTTATTTATAAGAAAATTTTTATTGATAATTCTAAAAATAAACAAAGAATAAGAATTCCAAACTTTATCTAAGTATAGATTATCAAAATATTAATTAAGTATAATCTATCAAAGAACTATGATTTGCGAACTCTATTTTTTATTTATTTATAGAAAAATCATAACTTTATTTCTTTTTTGAAAGAAGATAAGATAAATCCATATTAGATCTATTAAAATAACTTCATCTGCATCTTAGTGCTAAAGAAAATTAGCTACTCATAATTCTAGTAAGCAAAATCGAATTTTTATTCATGAATACAATAAAATCTAATATAGAAAACAATAAAACCTAAACTAGAAAGCAATTAACTCTATCTTGAAAGCAAAGAAATAATTAAAAGCAATGGCTTATCTCTGCAGCACGGTATTGTGGCCGTCACCCCTTCAGCAAAAACCTAATTTTATTAATGAAAAACGAGTACAAAAACTTACAAGATTCTCCTAGAATACAAGGATACGACCAATATATAGGTTTTGGAAAACTAAACCCAATTATAATACAATTATGAAACTACAAGATTAAAACGAAATCACAGGAGAAAACCCAGAAGAATTAGGGTCCACATGGCCGCCAATTAGCGGTAAAAATAATGATATATTTTTTTTATTTTTTCCCCTTGATTATTTTCTCCTTTTGAGTTTATTTTGATGACTGTATTTCACTTTGACTCTCTGTAGCATCGTGGTCTCGTAGTCTCGCCCACTTTAGAAACTTTTCGGACTTTGATTTACTACTCCAACTCTGATTTCATACTGTCTCCTTGTACGAATAAAATTCTTGAAAAACACACTAAAAATACCTGAGTAATATTATTTATATACAAAAATAGGTAATATGAAGGCTATAAATATGCAATATATGGCACTCATCACAGTTCAAACTTTATCTTGGCCGAATATGCTCTTGATATTTCTATTGCTGTACTTGAGTTTCTAACTTTAGCAAAATTAACTTTCTTTACTCATATTCTTAACAAATTTGTATCTTCTTCTTCTCTTACTTACGAATCCTTTGTTATCTATAAAAATACACGAGTAGCAATTATTTATATACAAAAATAGATAAATTATGGGAGAAAAATATACAAAATATGATACTAATCACACCCCATACTTATTTTTCGCTAGTTCTCAAGCAAAATCTAGACTTAAAAAGAAAAAAAACCTAACTCATTTTGCAGGAATCGTGATTGCACTTAGCATGTGTAATAAGCCGTTAAATTTCTAAGTTATCCTAGTGGACGAGTTGTGTCACGTGAGGGTTTGCAGTGAATATACCCACAAAATTTATGAAGAAATGAGATTAAGGAAATAAAGAAATGAAAAATAAGGATAACCAAAAATCAAGAAAAATAAAAAAATTATGCAAAAGAAAGAAAAATATTTTTTTGATATTTTCTTTAATTAATCTCGCTAATATTCTAACTCAAAAACGCATTTAGATTATTAGTTTTCAAATCAAGTATCATATCAAATACGCCTATTATTTTAATTAAAAATTCAAATCCTATCTTTCACCACTAATAGACAGTTTATTGGCTTCTATATATCTACGTGCACGTGTGATGGTCTATTTCGGCCTTAAACTCCAACTCTAACTCATGATTCCTCTCTTCTCTCTAAATAAAAAAATTTTCTCTTTTTCATGCGAATATTTCACCTTTCATACGAATATTCACACTTACTTAGGCAAAAAGTACCCGATTACTCGGATCATACTCTTTTATTTTTATTTCTAAGGCTGTTGTCTTAATACCAAGCTCACCTTTTTTTTTTTTTTTTCTTTTTTTCATTTCTAAGGTTATTGCCTTAAATACCACGCTCACCTTTTTTTAAAATATTTTTAGAAAGAAAAAAACTAGTCAATCATTATCATTTTTGCCCTTAACTTAATAAACTATTGTGAAGTGAAAAATAGATGTATACTTACCTCAAAATTACTATTAGCGGTATTTATTTTTCAGATTTTTATTTTTTCATAAAATTCTAAGTGTATTATCCAATCTACTCTCCTGTCAAACTTTAAATCTAAATTTATTCTTTTATTTGTAATTAGATTGGTTTATTAAAGAAAATACTTTTGTATTTATATTTTATTTTTTACTTTTTTTTTTATTTTTTTAGTTGCTCTAAAAACTACCCAAAGTATAAAATAAAGAAATTCAAAAATCTAAAAATAAAAATCATAGAAAAAGAAAAAAATTTAAAGATCCTAGAAAAACACAAAAAATCTCCTAACCCACTCCCCCACCTCTAAACTCGTGTATACCCTCATACACGACCCAAGAGTGGTAAAATAAATACGAAAAACTATTGTACAAATACTATATAAATAATGAGAGTCATGAAAGGTCAAGATCTCAATATTGTCATCCTATTAATGCATGAAAATCAGTTACAACATCTCGATTGCTTTCCACTTTCATAGTGTGTCCTTTTATATTTTGATATGGATGAACTTAGTTTTTTTTGCCAATTTTGCATTTAATCTCTCCATCTTATTTTTGGTTTTTCTTAATTTATTCCTATCCTTTTTTTATTCAGTAGTAAAATTTTGAAGTTGAAAATTGTACCTTTATCGTCCATATTTGATCCACAAGCATCTTTCATGGCAGTAAGTATTTCGGTTTTATCAACATGTAAAATAATATACTCACTTTGATGTGCTAGAATCATGAACTCGATTTTGGATCTCTCTTTCAAATCATTATAAACCATGACCTCTTTCTTTAGCAGCTCCTCCTATTTTTCTAGTGTTTTGGGCTCGTTATACAAATTTTTTTCAAACCTGTCACTAAAATTCTTAAAAGAACATGCCATACTAGTGAACTTATTATTAGTCAAGTTATTATGAAGGGATAAAAATTCTTCTTCACAAATTTCATCATAATTTTCAACAAAAAAATCAGAAGATAATATGTCACTAGCAAGCTCATCATGAGACAAATCACCAAGCAAAATTTCTCTTTATCACAAGTTTCTTTATAATTATTTTTATAATGGTCCAAAGTAGCTTGATCGTCACATATAAACTTATTTGACTCATTTTGAATCATATCTACTTCAAAAGATAACTAAAGTGGTTACTCTTTGGAGTTAGATATGTTCAAACAATTAAATGGTTGAACTTCAAAAAGATTAGTATGAGAAATTATTTTGAGAAAATCTTCCATATAAGATATAGTTTGAGAGGATGATTTTAATAAAACTTCTATACCTTCCTCTATTCTACACGCTCACTGCTCAGTCTCAAGATTATAAGTTTCCTTATTATTTTCGAATGATTTCATCTCGAGATCATGAGTGAAATTTGAAGGTGGATATGATGGTTCTGTGTACATATTTGATGACATATATGAAGTCGTTGTAGGTAAATTCTCATAACATGCATACCCCGTTTCTAATCTTTTTAATCTTTCATCTAACATATTCAATTGAATATCTTATTCATGATTAAAGATAGAATATAGAGATGATTGATATATGAAGAATGGATCAGATGGAGGACTCTTTTGATACGACTCTTGATTAGAATAATTCATCCATTCACAATTATAATTTTGTGTATAGAAAGCGCTCGTAGGTTCATGATATGTGGTGTGAATTTGATCATGACTTAGTCCTAACGAACTTCCTATCTATGGACGCTGATGATAATTATGATATAGATAATGACAGTGATGACATCCAATTTGATTTGGAAACATTCTTTTTTAAAGATTTTTTTTGAAAAGGTGGAGAGGGAAAGAGATAGAAAAGGAAAAAGAAAAAAATTGAAAATGTTTTTTTTCTTTATTTTTTTATAGAACCAGAGAACCAAAACACAGTACTGGAGAAAAATTGGTGAGGCTTTCACCTGAATTGCCACCAAATTGCTGCAATTGCCTTAGTTTGGCAACAAAATCAAGGAGTATTCGGCTCCCTTCTTTTTGCAGTTTACTCCTAAGACTTCTTTCTTCTCTTTTAGCTTCATGTATATATAGTTTCGGGTTCCTGCACACTCAACACACACTATTAACCTGTAAAATGTTAGAAAAAGTAAGAAAACTCCATCGATCCCCAGCAATGGCACCAAAAACTTTATTTGAAAAAATTATTGCAAGCGTACAGTATCAGTTATAGAGCTTTAAAGATCGTTCCCACAGAGATCTAAAGTGTTTTGCTATCTTGCTAATTCTATTATTCTAACGGACTAACAAAGGGTTTTAAGTTGTTATTTTTGTAATTCTAATTAGGCTAGGATATAGATTCTACTACTTCACAACGAAGTATTACTTCTATTATCTTCTTTCTATCATAAAAATTAATTTTTTAGTTTTAATCTTCATTTAAAATATTCTAAGTATGAGATATCAAGTAATGTGCAAGTATAACTAATCAAGGAAACTACTTGGTATAAAAACAAACTAAATCATTAGATAATTCGATGAAGAAGATAAAAATCAACAACCCTAAATTCTAACTAAGTATATGCTATCAAAAAATTTAACTCCAGTATAACCTATCAAAGTATTAATCTACAAATTATTGCATTTTAATCTTTTCATGGAAAAATTATGTCTTTTTAATTTTATTTTAGAAAGAAAATAATAATAAGCAATTATATAGTTGATTCCTAGTTTCATCTACATCCTAAAACTAAACTAATTTAGCTACTTATGGTTCTAATTAACAAGATCCTATTTATTTTTATCAAAGCAAGAAAATCTAATCTAGAAAGAAAGATTAATCTAAACTATAAAGCAATTAAAGATCTATACTAGAAAATAATTAAATCTATCTAAAAGGTAATGAAGAGTAATGGAATTATCTCTGGAGCTCGATATAGCCATCGTCACCCCTTCGGCAAAACCCTAATATTTATTAAGCAAAAGTACATCTAAAATTACATTGAAAAAGCTTTTAATTTACAAGAATTCATGGGGTATTTATAACTTAAATACAATCCTATTCCTGCTCAAAACTCAATACAAAAAAATAATCCTAATCCAACACAAACTAATCTCAAGATATATAACTCTAATCCAATCCTTATGTATTATAAACTAATGGTTGAGATTAGATGGCATAAAATACTAATTTTTGAGTCCAAAATCAGAAATTAAGTTCAGCACACCCGTAACCCGCTGGATCAGATTTTTCATTCTGCAGTGCTTCAGTAAAATAGCCATAATTTTTACATACGAACTTGGATTGATCTGTTCTTAAACTCATTTTGAAGATAATTTCGAGCTCTACAAATTTATCCAATATAGAATTTTCCAGTTCAAACCTTATCTAGCTGAAAATGCTCTTGAAGTTTCTTTTGCTGCACTTGAGTTTCTGACTTCACCAAAATTAACTTTCTATACTCATATTCTTGACAAATTTGAATATTTTTCTTCTCTTACTTGTAAATCCTTTATTACCTATAAAACACACTAAATATATCCGAGTAGTAATTATTTATATACAAATTAGATAAAATATAAGAGAAAAAATGCAAAATATGATACTAATCAACATGCCATTGTGAGCAATTGATATCAGTTGTGTTAAATAGTTATTGTTGTGGCAAGAAAAGAGTATTTGTATTCGACAGAATAACTGGGTCCGATCAAAATGCTTCGAAAAAGAGAGAATAATCTGAGATATAGAATAAAAAAAAGAATGGAAAGCGGTGGCCTCAAACATGGTCAATAAGGGTAAGAAGGTCATAGAGGAAGGATGCAGATGACAAGAAGCCTCACCATTTCACCGGGCTCAAGTCAGGTGTTGTCACTCATTGAAATTATAAGAAACTTGCAGCAGGCTCATACGACTATGATAGCGACAATTTGGCCATAGCTTCCACGTAGTTATATATTTCTTCCCGACCAAGAAAATTGGCGCGCACACGGTGGACAAGTCCAATGATGTTGATCAAAGGTTTGAAGCCCATGAGCAAATGATTCAAAACTAACAAAAAACTATCGATGACCTCAAGGCAATACTCTTAAAAGTGGTCGAGAATACTCAGAAGATAGTCAAAGATAAGGCTAACTCCTCCTCATCAGGACCACCATCCAAAACAAATAAGGAACCATCACTCAAGACAAATGAAGAAAATAAAAAATAAAAGGCTTATTCAGTTCATGAAGAAGACGCTAAGTTTTCCTTCTATGATCCTCATAAAAAGAAGATGGAGAAACTGCAAAGGCAACTTGATGCATTGCTGTAGAAAAGGAATTGAAGGAATCAGGGATTTTAAGATCATACCTGATTGAGTGGGCATTTCGCCCCTTTTTCTGAAAAATACAAACCCCTTAAGTTGGAATCGTATGATGGAAATGGATTTCCAAACCAACACATGTACTAATTCTTGTTGCGAGCCGGTCATCTGATGGAAAATGACCCCATAATGATTAAGATATTTGCGAGCACCCTGCGAGGGCTTGCTTTTATATGGTTCATGCAGTTGCCCCCAGAAGCCATTAATACTTGGTATGATATGGATAAATAGCTCTTGGCACATT
Source organism: Dracaena cambodiana (assembly GCA_036321105.1). Lineage (NCBI taxonomy): Eukaryota > Viridiplantae > Streptophyta > Magnoliopsida > Asparagales > Asparagaceae > Dracaena > Dracaena cambodiana. The sequence goes on from JAYEPQ010000003.1 coordinate 20,821,460, forward strand.
TATTTGAGGATGATACTGAAATATTAGTTCATTCCCTCCTTGCGACGAAACAAGGAGAAGAAGAAGCAGTCAAAAGCTTCATTGAATGCTTCAGGAAAAAAATCGTGCTTTGTCGGCACGGTATGACCCAGGAAACCTTGGTAAAAATCTGCAAATATAATTTCAGGACCAGCGTGCTCATAAAAATGGAAGCCGTAGAGTCCAAAATTTGAAAGGACTTGCTAAACTAAGGAGAGTGAGCGGAAAATGTAATTTGCCAAGTTGAGTAATCTCATAGCACGAGAAACTCTACAAATAATAGGTCATATCCACAGAATTCTAAGAATAAAGGAAAGGATGTAATGGCATCAGATGCTACTCAAAAACCAATAAGTCCGGCAAAACCAAGACCTCAAAATCTGAGAGGTGTAGGTCAGAACAGGCCCCAGTAAGATAGAACTTATATATTTAACACGGAGCAGACAGGTACTCTATTTCATTTTCTCCTCAGAAAGGGTATGCTGAAGTTTTCGGAGAATCAAAAACCAAAAGACGTTGGAAAAACTAATGACCCTAACTATTGGCTGTACCATCAAAATATCGAGCATCGGACTAATGATTGCTATCCTCTCAAGAACTAGATTCAGGCATTGATAGAAGTCAGAGTTCTCACACTTACTTAAAGAGAAATAAAAGAAAGTTTCTGCAAATATGGTAACTTTAATGGTAGGAATCAATGAGTTTTCCGCAGGGGTAATGTCAGCGCTGGCCGGAAAACTAATAGTAGTAAATCATGATCCTTATAAAATAGCACAAAAAGGACTAATTCTGGCAACCACAGAAAGGAGGGAGGTTATGTGGGTTCACCTGGATCTTCTGCAAGATGAGCTGTGGACTTCGCCTAGCACGCAAAGAAGGAGGCAGACTAGTAATACTATCTCCGCAAATCTTAAAGAACAATACATAATTGCCAATGCACTAACGGATTCAAAAGAGAAGGCCGTAGCTATGGCTACTCATCAGGACAAAACATGTCCATCCGGTACTAGATCCGATAAGGCTTCCCTGAAAGATTATTCAAGGGTAGGCCCTAGCAAGGAAGTATACGGGGAGCCTGTAAAACAAAAGAGGCTTTGTTTTCAGAAAAACGCAAGGAAGAATGATGAAGCAAAAGATGCCCCATTCCAATTTGACATCATACCTCAGTTGGCTAATATCCTGGTTGGTGTTACACTTTAAAGCTGTTACGATTGTCTAAGTCAATTCGGGAAGCACTGAGAGAGGTTTTAGTAGACTCCGAATCTTTTCTGCTACTAATTCGGAACCCTCTGACACTACCATAGAGACAGATTGCTTGTCCGAACTTGAAGTTTTGGCGGCATATCATATTCCGATTAGATCATCTCTCCTCTCTTGGTCAAAAATAATTAGTGACCAAAATAATATCTTCGAACTACCTTCTCGACAAATGCATCGGAAGCCTATTGTGTTTGGCAAAGTAATGACACCACCTACTCAAAAACAAAGTAGTGAGAGTGATGAGCAAACATCACCTCAATTCCACCATTATGAATAAAAATCCCAACAAATGATGAAAATGATGGGTTATAACTTACCCCAAAAGTTGGGATTAAATTTTGGAAAGGGACGGCGAAATCTTCTACCTTCCTTTAGGCCAAAGAGTAAACGCCCCGACTATTATCATAAGATCCAAAGAGGTTTGGGATATGTATCCACACCTTCCACGTCACCGAACGAACTCGAAGGGATGACTCCGATCGATAGTGAGGTTCGTCTGCCAGATCAAGATTCCGATCAGAGTACCGGTGCTCTATTCCTATCCTTAGTTTCAAATATGGTTTCAGCCACACCCGAAAGTAATGAAGAAGCAATTGATATTCAAAATGAATCATGGGATAAACATATGGATACCCTCTGAGACGTCTGTTTTGAATAGCGCAATCCGCCCACTGAAGATGAGATAACACAAGTTATCATGGGGATGAGGAGGATCCAAAACCCATTTTTATAAGTGAAGCACTAACTCCAGTAGAAAAAAAAAGAGCTTATAGCTCTCATCAGGAAATACATAGATGTGTTCACATAGAGTTATGATGATATGCCTGGGCTAGATCCTCAGGTTTCTATGCATTGCTTGAATATCAAAGAAGATGCCAAGCCGGTCAAACAGCAGCAAGGGTGCTTCCGACCGGAATTAATGCAAGCCATAGAAGCTGAAGTTAACAAGTCGATAACTTTGGTATTTGTTAGAGAAGAGCAGCATCCTGATTGGGTGGCGAATATAGTTCTAGTTTGCAAAAAGAATGGCAAGATCCGGATATGTGTCGATTTTCGAGATTTAAATGCCGTGTGTCCCACAGATGAGTTCCCTTTGCCACGTGATGATCGATAATATGTGTGGCTATGAGAGAATGCCCTTTATGGATGGCTTCTCTGGTTATAACCAGATTAAGATGCACCTAGATGATGAGAAGTACATGACTTTCAGAATATCGCTGAGGGTATACTGTTATATAGTAATGCCATTCAGACTTAAAAATGCTGAAGCGACTTACCAGCGTTTAATGAGTGTCATATTTATGGAACACTTGCACAAAACTATAGAGTGTTACGTGGATGATCTGGCCATCAAAAGCAAGAATAAACAAGATCATATTCAGAACTTGAGAACGGTCTTCAATCTCATGCGAAGACATCACCTAAGGATGAACCCTGCCAAATCGTTTTTGGGGGTATCCAGTGGCAAGTTCCTTTGATTCGTAGATACCTCAAAAGGGATTTCCTTGATCCCGACAAAGTGAAAGCAATTAAAGAAATGCCGCCACACCAAAATCTTAAGGAACTGAGGGGGTTATAAGGTAAATTGGCCTAAATCCGTCACTTCATCTCTAACTTATCATGGCGATATTAGTCATTCTCTAGGATCATGAAAAAGGGAGTTTTCTTTGTATGGGACGAGGCATGCCAGCAAGCATTTGATGACCTCAAAGAGTATCTTACAAAACTTCCTGTTCTTATGGCCCCCCATGCTGGGAAGACCATTCCTCGTATATGTAAGGGCCATAGATCACACGTTAGATGTGTTGCTCGCTCAATATAATGAACACGATCATGAGCATGCTCTTTATTACTTGAGCCAGACAATGATGGGGGCGAAACATAGGTATACCCTGATAAAAAAGGAATGTCTAGCCCTCATGTTCGCTATTCAGAAGATGTGTCACTACCTCTCTGAACAGACAATCTACGTCATATCCCAAGTTAACCCACTAATGATCTTGATGACAAAACCGGGATTCTTAAACAGAAGATTAGCAAAATGGGTATTGTTACTATCCCCATACGATATTCACTTCGTATCTCAAAAAGCCATGAAAAGACAGGTGATTGCTGACTTCTTCGCAAAGCATCCAGTGCCAAAAAACTCTGGGTTATTGGAGAATATTCCGGACTATTCAGTACAAGTCAATGCAGTTAGTAAGGAACAAGCTTGACAGCTGTTCTTTGATGGAGCAGCAAGACAATCTACCACGGGAGTGGGGGTGGTACTTATATTACCACATAAGCATATAATTCCCAATTTTTATTCGCTCATGAAGCTATGTACAAATAATGAGGCGGAATACAATGAGCTCATTATCAGCTTAAAATGGCCTTGCAACTGGGGGTGAACTATTTAGAGGCATATGGAGACTCTAAGTTCGTCGTCAATCAAATGAAGGGCAAGTACGAAGTCAGACACGAGGCCCTTATCCCCTACCATCAGCTGGCCATTGAGTTGGCAAATCACTTTGGACAGTTCTACATCGACCATATATCTTGACACGAGGATATATATGTGGATGCTCTCGCAGTTTTAGTTGAAACATTGGCGCTTCCAGCAGATTCCACTAAGAGTGTCACTATTGAAAGCAGAGAACTTTCCATCATGAGATGGTTGATGTGTTAAATTTACTGTAAGCGCACAGTGTCGGTGTAGCACTGTACAGGTCGTCCCACAGAGATCTTAGGTATTTTTGCGATTCTTACTTTTTCTATAGTCTAACGGATTAACAAAGAATTTTATGTTGCAGTTTGGTTATTCTAATTAGCCTACGATCTAAAATCCACTAGTTTCCAACCATATTCTTACTTCTATTAACTTCTTCTCTCATAAAAAATTGATATTTTTCTTTATTTAAAGTGCCCTAAATATGAGCTATTAAGTGGTGTGCAAGTATAACTCATCAAAGATACTACTTTTCATAAAAACAAACTAAATTTTTAGATAATTCAATGAAAAAGATAAAATCAACAACCCCAAACCCTAACTAAGCATAGGCTATTAAGAAACCTAATTCAAGTATAACTTATCAAAGTCTTAATCTTCGAGTTCTTGTATTTTAAACTTTTTATAGAAGAATCATGTCTTAATTATTTTTATTTAAGAAGAAAATATTAGAGAGCAATTACATGATGGATCCTACCTTCATCTACATTCTAGAGCTAAACTAATTAGCTACACATGATTCTAGAAAGCAATAAAATCTAATCTAGAAAGCAAATAAATTTATACTAGAAAACAATTAAATCTATCTAAAAAACAAATAAAAATTAGAGAGCAATGGCTTACCTCTGGAGCTCGGTATTGTGGCCGCCACCCCTTCCGCAAAACCTTAATTTTATTAATGAAAATCGAGTACAAATTAGATCCTAATCTACATTAACTACTGCATAAAACCTAGAATACAAGGATACGACCAATATATAGGTTTCGAAAATCAAACCCTAATTCTAGCAGAACTGGAAAACCAAAAAATTACATCAAAGCCACGGGAGAAAATTCCCCACAATTGGCCGCTAAATGGCGGTGAAAACCGCTGAATAGCGGTTTTATTTCAAGTAAATCAATTGAAGTTTCTTCCACGTGCGTCTCTTGTCTTGTATATTATATTTCCTTTACTGTATTTGACTTTGGGTCTCTTTAGCATCGTAGTCTTATAGTCTTGCTCACTTTAGAAACTTTTTTGGCTTGATTTCCTACTCCAATTTTGATTTCATGCCATCTCCTTGAACGAATCGGATTACCTGAAAAAGACACTAAAAATACATGAGTAGTATTAATTTATATACAAAAATAGATAAAGTATGAGAGGAAAAAATACAATATATGATATTTATCACACCCCCACACCTATCTTTTGCTAGTCTTCGAGCAAAACCTAAACCTAAAAAGAAAACTAAAAATCCTAGCTCACTTTCGCAGGAATCGCGATTGCACTTAGCATGTGCAACAAGCCTTTAAACCCCTAGGTTACCCTAGTCGATGAGTTGTGTCTCATGAGGGTTTGCAGTGAATATACCAAAAAATTCAAAAATAAAATAGATTAAAGAATAAAGAAAAAAAAAAATTAGGATAGCCGAAAATCAAGAAAAATAGAAATTTTATACAAAGGAAAGAAAAAATCTTTTTTTTTCGATGTTTTCATCAATTAATCTCACAAATATACAAACTCAAGAACGCATTTAGATTATCAATTTTTAAATTGAGCGTCATATCAAATACACTTATTACTTTAATAAAAAATTTAAATCATATCTTTCAATACCCACTAACAGATAATCCATTGGCTCCTATACATCTACGTGCACGTGTGATAGTCTATTTCAGTTTTGGACTCCAACTCTAACTCATGATTTATCTCCTCTCTCATAACAAATTTTTTTCTTTTTTTAAGAATATTTCACATTTCATGCGAATAATCATGCTTACTTAGGCGCAAGTTACCCGATTACTCGGTTCATACTCTTTTTTTAGAATATTTCACTTTTCATGCGAATATTCACGCTTACTTAGGCGCAAATTACCCGATTACTCAGATCATACTCTTTTTTTTCACTCTTGAGACTGTTGCCTTAATACCAGGCGCACCCCATTATTTCATCACTCTCGAGACTATTGCCTTAATACCAGGCTCACCCCATTATTTTATTCTCATTTTTTTTTGTTTAGAGAGAAAAGACTTACTTAATCGTCATCATCTTTGTCCTTAACCTAATAAATTATTGTGAAGTGAAAAATAGATGTATACTTGCCTCAAAACTACTGTTAGCGGTATTTATTTTTCAGATTTTAATCTTTTTTATAAAATTCAAAGTGTATCATCCAATCTACTCTCCTATCCAATTTCAAATATAAATTTGTTCCTTTATTTATAATTAGATTGATATACTGATAAAAATACATAAATTTGTTGTTATTTTTTTTAATTTTATTTTCCGTTTTTTTTATTTTTCAATTTTTTTCCTTCTTTTTTTAATTTTTTTCAAGTTTTTATTTAGTTTTTTTTTCAAAAAAAAATTAGTTACCCTAAAAACTACCCAAAGTATAAAATAAAGAAACCCAAAAATCTAAAAATATCTTAAAAAAATAAAAATAAAAATCTCCTAATTCACTCCCTCACACCTAAACTTGTGTATGCCCTGATACACAAACCAAGTGTGATTAAATAAATAAAAAAAACTATGATATACATATTATACATTTACTAGAAAATTCAAACCGGTTACGACCTCTTGATCGCTTTCCACTCTCATAGTGTGTCTTTTTATGTTTTGATATGGATGAACTTAGCCTTTTTGTCAATTTTGTATTTAATCTCTCCATCTTATTTTTTATTTTTCTCAATTTATTTCTACCCTTCTTTCTTTTATTCAATAAAAGTTTTGAGGTTAGAAAGCGTACATTTAACGTTCATATTCGACCCACGAGAATCTTTCATGGCAGTAAGTATTTTGGTTTGATCAACATATTAAATAACATACTCACTTTGATATAGCGGAATCATGAGCTTGATTTTGGATCGTCCTTCCAAATCATTAGGTACCATGACCTCTTCCTTCTGTTGTTCCTTCCATTCTTCAATTATTGTGTGCTTGTCATGCAAATTTTCTTCAATCCTGTTATCAAAATTCTCAAAAGAAAATGGCATACTAATAGACTTATCATTAGTCAAGTTATTATGAAGGGATAAAAATTCTTCTTCACAAATTTCTTCACAATTTCCATCAAAAGAATCAAATGATAATGCGTCACTAGCAAGCTCACCATGAGATAAATCATCAAGCAAAATATTTTCTTTATCATCAGTTTCATCATAATTATCTTCACAATGGTCTAAAATAGGCTGATCACAATAATGAATTATAAACTTATCATGCACAGAACTATTTAATTCATTTTGAATCATATCTACTTCAGAAGATGACTGGAGTGATTGCTCGTTGGAGTCAGATATGATCAAACTATTATATGGTTGATCTACAAAAACTTTAGCTTGAGAAATCGCTTTTTGAAGATCTTCCATACAAGTTGCAGTTTTAGAGGATGAATTTTGAGAGGATGATTTTAACAAACCTTCTATACCCTCCTCAATTCTACTTCTTCGTTCCTCAGACTCATGATTGTAATTTTTCTTATTTTCTTCAAATGATTGCATCTCGAGATCATGAGTGAAATTTGAAGGTGAATATGATGGATCCGTATATATATTTGATGACATATATGAAGTGGTTATAGCTAAATTCTCATGACATGCATATTTTGCTTCTAATATTTTTAATCTTTCATCTAACATGTTCAATTGAATATCTTGTTCATGATTAAATGTAGAACATGAAGATGAATAGCCCATAAGATGGAGGACTCTCTTGGTATGGCTCTTGATTTTATGCATAATTAGAATTATTCATCCATTCATAATTGTAATTTTGTGTATAAGAAGCGCTCGTAGGTTTATTATATGTGTTGTGAATTTGATTATGACCTAGTCCTAGCGAACTTCCTATCTATGGATACTGATAATAATTATGATATGGATCACGACATTGATAGCAACCAGTTTGATTTTGAAACATTTTTTTAAAATTTTTTTGAAAACGGTGGAGAGGGAGAGAGATGGAAAAAAATAAAAATAAAAGATAATTTTTTTTTATTTTTTTACTGAACCAGAGACATGAAATACAGAAATCAGGAAAATTTTGTGGCTTTTTGTAACTTAAGTACCACTAAATAGCGGTATATGACGCTAATTAGCGGTTCAAAGAAAGCATATGGTTCTCTACTTTTTGCCGTGAACTCAAAACGCTTAGCTCGTCCTGTTTCTTTTCCTGTATCTGTACTTTCTAGTCCCTGCATACTCAACACACATTGTTAACCTCTAAAACGTCAGAAAAAGCAAGAAAAATACTGTCGATCCCCGGCAACGGCGCCAAAAACTTGATGTGATAAATTGCTTCAAGCGCATAGTATCAGTGTAGCGCTGTACAAGTTTCCCATAGGGATCTAAGGTGCTTTTGCAATTCTTACTTTTTTTATAGTCTAACGGATTAATAAAGAATTTTATGTTGAAGTTTGGTTGTTCTAATTAGCCTAGGATCTAGAATCCACTAGTTTCCAACCATGTTCTTACTTCTATTAACTTCTTCTCTCATAAAATTTGATCTTTTTAGTTTAATTATTATTTAAAGTGCCCTAAGTATGAGCTATCAAGTGGTGTGGAAGTATAACTCATCAAATATATTACTTTTCATAAAAACAAACTAAATCTTTAGATAATTCAATGAAAAAGATAAAATCAACAACCCCAAATCCTAACTAACCATAGGCTCTCAAGAAACCTAATTCAAGTATAACCTATCAAAGTCTTAATCTTCGAGTTCTTGTATTTTAAACTTTTTATAGAAGAATCATGTCTTTATTATTTTTATTTAAGAAGAAAATATTAGAGAGCAATTACATGATGGATCCTAGCTTCATCTACATCCTAGAGCTAAACTAATTAGCTACACATGATTCTAGAAAGCAATAAAATCTAATCTAGAAAGCAAATAAATTTATACTAGAAAGCAATTAAATCTATCTAAAAAGCAAATAAAAATTAGAAAGCAATGGCTTACCTCTGGAGCTCGGTATTGTGGTCGCCACCCCTTCTGCAAAACCTTAATTTTATTAATGAAAATCGAGTACAAACTAGATCCTAATCTACATTAACTACTGCATAAAACCTAGAATACAATGATACGACCAATATATAGGCTTCGGAAATCAAACCCTAATTCTAGCAGAATTGGAAAACCAAAAAATTATATCGAAGCCATGGGAGAAAATTCCCCACAATTGGCTTCTAAATGGCAGTGAAAACCGCTAAATAGCGGTTTTATTTCGAGTAAATCAATTGAAGTTTCTTCCACGTGCGTCTTGTCTTGTATATTATATTTCCTTGACTGTATTTGACTTTGGGTCTCTTTAGCATCATAGTCTTGTAGTTTTGCTCATTTTAGAAACTTTTCTGGCTTGATTTCCTACTCCAACTTTGATTTCATGCCATCTCCTTGTACGAATCGGATTACCTGAAAAAGACACTAAAAATACCCGAGTAGTATTTATTTATATACAAAAATAGATAAGTATGAGAGCATAAAATACAATATATGATATTCATCAATGGTCCTACAGGTTAAGGAAGTATGTCAAATAGGCATAACGCTCAAACCACGAGACTGGCGATTTCCATTCGTGAACTATGCCTAGCATGGAATACTTCCAGAAAGTCCTAAAGAAGCCTCTTCGATCAAGAAGAAGGCTCGAAAGTTCTATTATGATGCTGCACTTCAAACTTTATACAGAAAGTCATGCGACCGTCTCTTGCTATGATGCATTTCAAAAGAGGAGGTTAGTGAGATGCTTAAAGAAATGCACAATGGGACATGCAGAGCTCACCAACCCAGTCCGAAAGTTGGAGATTGCATTAGAAGGCTGGGATATTATTGGCCCAAAATGATTACCGATAATACTTGCAAGTGCATATGCAAAGTGTTTTCATGCATGCCAAGTGCATGCTAACTTTATACATCAACCTCCTGAATACTTGCACGCTACTATTTCCAGCTGGACCTTCGAAGCATGGGAAATGGACATAGTGGGGCCAATTACTCCACCATTATCTAGAGGGCATCGATTTATACTTGTAATAATCGATTATTTTTTGAAATGGGCTGAAACTGTACCCATGAGGAAGGTAAAAACCGCTGACGTGGTCAAATTTATCAAACATCACCTGATCTATCGCTTCGGTGTCCCTCGAAGAATTTTTCATGATAATGGGCCACAGTTTATCAGCCAGGGGTTTTCATGATTCTGTGATAAATTCATAATCAAATATACTGCCTCGACACCATATAACCCAACAATTAATGGCCTAGCTGAAGCATTCAACAAAATAATTATTAAGCTTCTTTGAAAATTCTACTCTTCCAATCGGCGAAACTAGAATGAGAAGTTAGGAGAATATTTATGGGTTTATCACACCACAGTTCGCATTCCTACTAAAACTATACCTTTCTCCTTGGTATACGGAAGTGAGGCAGTTTTGCCCTTGGAAATCTAGATATCCTCGTTGAGAGTAGCTTTAGCTATAAGAATGACGACAGCGGAAAAGTATCAACAGAGACTTCAAGAACTTGAAGCGTTGGATAAAAAGTGTCTCCATGCTCAACAACAAATTGAGCTATACAAAACACGAGTCTCAAGGACATTCAACAAGAAGGTCAAGCAAAGGACCTTCAAACAAGGGGATTTGATTCTGGCCGTCAAGAGGCCAATGATCATGACCCAAAAAACTAAGGGCAAGTTCAAACCTAAATGGAAAGAACCATTTGTGGTGGAAATGGTATATTCAATTGGGGCCTACGCCTAATGAATCAAGATGGCAATAGGATGATGATGCCTATTAATGGCAAATTTTAAAAAAATACTATATGTAAAAAAAAACTCTAACAGTAAGTTTTGGATTTATTACCATCCATGTTATTTCAATGTAATAAACTCTATCATGTTAAACTCTTACCTCTGACAGTAAGTTCAAGATACGTGAGAGAGCACTCGAACTGTCCCCACCAAAACTACAGGCATGTGCAATTAGGTGCCTCTGTCAAAATCGATGATCTGACCGATCATCGTGGGCATGTGCAATTAAGCGTCTCCTTCAAACTACAAGTATGTGCAATTAGGTTCCCCTACCAAAACCAATAATCCTGACGCGATCATCTTGGCATGAGCAATTTAAGTTACGCAAGAGAGCACTTGAACTGCCTTCGTCAAAATTCCAGACCGAGCGCATTATCACTTGTTGCTTGAGATAATATTGGAATTAAAGGATAGAAGAATCAAATAATTTTCTTTATTCATAATTGTAAGAATGAAGACAAAGCGACAAAAAGCTAAAAGAATTCAAGCAAATTTGAACCTCTTCGTTTATTGCAGTAAAAAGCAAAAAAAGGAAAGATAATACAAGGAGGTCAAAATTCTCCCAAGAGTTTCAACTTATTATCTGCTTGGTCGATAACTTGGCGTCAGGTCTCTTTGATGTGATAATTTAACTGCAAGCGTACAGTATCGGTCTAGCGCTATACAGGTTGTCTCACAAATGTCTTAGGTGTTTTGTAATTCTTACTAATTCTATAGTCTAATGGACTAACAAAGGATTCTAAGTAAGATTTGAGAGTTATTCTAATTAAACTAGGATCTAGAATCCAATAGTTTCCAACCATGTATTTACTTCTATCTTCTTCTATCATAAAAAAAAAAAGTGATCTTTTAGTTAAATCTTTACTTCAAGTGTCCTAAGCATGTGTTATCAAGTGGTGTGCAAGTATAACGCATCAAAAATATAACTTTTCATAAACGCAAACTAAATCATTAGATAATTCGATAAACAAGATAAAAATCAACAACCCCAAACCCTAATTAAGCATAGGCTATCAAGAAACTTAACTAAAGTATAACCTATCAAATTATTAATCAACGAGTTCTTGTATTTTAATTTTTTCATAGAAAAATCATATCTTTATTATTTTATTTAGGAAGAAAATACTATAGATCCACTACATGGTGGAATCTAGTTTCATCTATATCGTAGAACTAACCTAAAGTAGCTACTCATAATTCTAGTAAGCAAAATCCTATTTTTATTCATGAAATCAATTAAATCTAATCTAGAAAACAATATAAATCTAAACTAGAAAGAAATTAGAAGAGATTAGTTAAGAAAAATTGATCTGCAGCAAATTACCTCTAGAGTCGGTATTGTGCTTGTCACCGCTTCAGCAAACCCTAACTTTTATTAATAAAATTCGTATACAAATTATCTCCTACTTTCACTATGATTAATCTCTACATAAAACCTTAGAATACAATGATACAGCCAATAAATAGGCTTCGAAAATCAAACCCTAATTTTGATACAACTGAAAACTAAAAAATTACTTCGAAGTCCTCACAAAAAAATCACCATGTGGACCCCTCTTTTTGCCATCAATTTGTGGCCAAATTCCACTTAATAGCGGCACTATTTTGAGAAATTGGCTTGAAATTTCTTTCGAATGAAGTTCTAATCCCGTTCATTTGATATGAATGACTTTATTGGATTTTGACTCTCTAAAGTATCACTGTCTTGTAGTTTTACTCTCTTTTAATTCTTTTCCGGGCTTGATTTTCTAATCGGGTCTGATTTCATGCCATCTCCTTGTAGGAATAGAATTACCTAAATACAAACTAAAAATACCTGAGTTGTATTATTTAAATATAAAAATATATAATATGGAGGCTATAAATATGCAATATATGGCACTTATCACATCCCACAACTACTTTTCTGCTAGTCCTCGAGGAAAACCTAAACCTAAAAAAGAAAAAGATTTTTCATAACTCATTTTCATAGGAATTGCGATTGCACTTAGTATGTGCAACAAGCCTTTAAACTCTTACGTTACCCTGGTGGACGAGTTGTGTCTTGTGAGGGCTTTCAAGAATATACTATAAAATTCATGAATAAAATAGATTAAGAATAAAGAGCAGAAAAACAAGGATAACCAAAAATCAAGAAAAATAAAAATTTTATATAACAAAAAGAAAAAATCTTTTTTTTTAAAATATTTCCTTCAATTAATCTCACTAATATACAAACTCAAGAACACATTTAGATTATAAATTTTCAAATTAAGCGTTATATCAGATACACTTATCATTCTAATAAAAAACTTAAATCCTATCTTTCAATACCCACTAACAGATAATCCATTGGCTCCTATACATCTACATCACGTGTGATAGTCTACTTCGGCATTGGACTCCAATTCTAACTCATGATTCATCTCTTCTCTCATAACAATTTGTTTTTCTTTTTTTTTTTTTTAAGAATATTTCACATTTTATGTGAATATTCACGTTAGGCGCAAAGTACCTGATTACTCGAATCATACTCTTTTTTCTTTCACTCTTGAGCCTATTGCCTTAATACCAGGCTCACCCCTTTTTTTAATCACTCTTGCCTATTGCCTTAATACCAGACGCACTCTATTTTTTTATTCTCACTTTTTTTTTATTTTTTCTTTATTTATTTTTGTAGAGAGAGAAGACTTACTCAATCGTTATCATCTTTATCCTTAATCTAATAAACTATTGTGAAGTTAAAAATAGATGTATACTTACCTCAAAATTACTGTTAGTGGTATTTATTTTTCGGATTTTAATTTTTTCATAAAATTCTGAGTGTATCGTCTAATCTACTCTAGTGATGAAAAAAATATAAATTTCAAATCTAAATTTATTCTTATATCTGTAATTAGGCTAATCTAGTGATGAAAAAATATAAATTTTTTTTCAGTTTTTATTTTTTTAAAATTTTTTTTAGTTAGTTACCCTAAACACTACTTAAAGTGTAAAAAAAGGAACCCAAAAAAATCTAAAAATAAAATAAAAATTGTAAAAAAACTAAAAATCCTAGAAAAATACAAAGAAAAGACCCTAATCTACTCCCCCACACCTAAACTCGTGTATGCCCTCATACACAAACCAAGTGTAGTATAATAAATATGAAAACTATTATACAAATACTATACAAATAATGAGAATCATAAAAAGTTACGATCTCAATATCATCACCCTATTAACGCAAGGAAAGCAGTTACAATCTCTCGATCGCTTCCCACTTTTATAGTGTGTGCATTTTAAACATGAAGTGGGTGGAGTACTGTATCTCATCATCTTCCTATAAGTCATGAAATTACCTATCTATACCTTATGCTGTCCTCGCTTTTTTTAGTCCACATGTAATTATTAATAATTAGATTAAAAAATTCTTCATTATAAACCTGCCAATCATCATTAGTAACAAGCATACATGTAGAAATATTATGAGGTGAGAAGAGTGCTATATGATCAAATGAACGTGGTGGTGACTCTTCTAACTCATGAAGTAATGCGATTTCCTCTGCAAATAAATTCTCAAAAATTTGCTCGTAAATCAATGGCACACTTGCACAAGTATCATCATATATAGAATCAGTATGTATTAATTCATCTAATAATATGAGCTCATCTTCAAAAATTTGTTCAAATGAGGGTTCATTAACAATGAAAAAGATAAAATGAGAGCAAACTACGAATCATATTTACCTCAATGTGGGAGCTCGTTGTGTGCTCATCCATATTGAATATGTTTAATGCTATAGTCATATTCCTAAATAATAATTTCATGAGGCCACTCCTACAATCAATTAATACATTTGATGTTGCAAGAAATAGTCTACCCAAGATAACAGAATTTGATTTAGTGGATTGGAGATTGACTTAGTTTCTAAGACAATGAAATCTACAGGAAAGATGAACTCGCCGATTTTAATAAGTATATCTTCAACAATACCAAGTAGTCTCTTAATCGAACAATCAGCTAGCTATAATGTGACCTTGGTAGGTTAAAATTTTTCTAACCCCAGTTGCTGATAGATAGTATTAAGAAGTAAGTTGACACTTTCCCATAAATCAAGTAATGCCCTATTAAATGTAGTGTTCCCAATGGTGCATGCGATTGTAGGGAAACCTGGATCTTTATATTTGACAGGCAATGAGTTAAAGAGAATTTGCGATATATTTATAAAAAGAAAAACTTTCCTAGGAACATTTCTTGCTCCTTTTTTAGTACACAAATTCTTGAGCAACTTAGCATAATAGGAACCAGTTGTATAATATCAAGGAGTGGAATATTAACTTTCACCTACTAAAATGTTTCAAGATTTTTCTCCACTTGCGGTGAAGGTTTCCTAAGCCAATTGGGATATGATATTTTCGGCTTAGGAATAGGTTCTTCTGAATGAGTATGTGACGGTGATAGAGGTGATGGAGATGGTTGTGGAGAAAGAGTTGATGTAGCCTGCAAAATAATAAGAGTGAGATCAGAGGGCATGGTTACATTGTTGTCCCCTTATTAGCCATATCTAAGTGTGTGAATGAAATTGCATTGGTGAACATAGGATAAAATAGATTGAGATGAGTTAAAGTTGGAGTTCATTATTGGTTGGTTCGGAAAGGTACCTGGCCCCCGCTCATTCAGCTGTGTGGCTAACTCTCCATCTATATTCTTGATCGACTGAGAACTTGGAAGAAGTTGCTAGTCGGTCCGTTGTATAAAGTCAGTAGACACTTTTATTAAATTTTGTAATTGTGTGTCTAAATTAAATGTCGTCTTGAAAAGGTTCCCACATCCCTTTCAAGTGTCGTTAGCCATCTGTCATAATCATTATTAGACCCCTGTTGTGGATATGATTGATTATACGGAGATGGTCTATTCTAGTTATTCCCTTGATTTGAAGCAATTGAATATCGATAAGTACCCATTTTTGGTCTTGTTAACTGACAATTGGCTGGAGACTGCATGTTAGGATTAGGGGCCCCGTAATATTGCCCCTGACCCAATGAGAGATTTTGATAGCTTCTCTAGCCCGGATTGTATGTAGGAGTGTAAAGGATTGTTCATGGGTTGTTGATACAAGGCGTTAATTTGCTCAAGTGTGGAACCTATGTGATTCATTGATAATGGACACTTCTCCATAACATGATTCAGAGTTCTGCAATTAAAATATGTGGGAACTTTAATTTGATTTACGTGACCCACCGGTGGAGCATTAGGAGTCTCCAATGCCTCAATTCTCCTCATATGGATTGCAATCTTAGCTTCGGCAGTTATGGAGCTGTCGACGTTATGGATCCCATCCTTATGCGTAGAAGTTGATGAATTGGGTTTCTCAGCGGGACTCTCTAACTACATGGTTTTCCATGATAGGTTCTCAAGGAAATCCAAAGCTTCATCCTCGTTCTTTCTCATAAATTCTCCCTGACATATGGACTCATGAAGAGTTTTGGATGTGTAATCGAGTCATTCATACACGATTTGACACAACCGCCACTATTCTATCACATGGTGGGGGCACTGAGCTAACAAATCTTTGAACCGTTCTAAGTATTTCCAGAAAAGTTCTCCCGGCACTTGACAGAATTAATTAATTTGATTTTGAATTCTTGTCGTCTTATGCATGGGATAATACTTCTTAAGAAATACTGCAACAAATTCATCCCAAGTAGTGATTGAATTAATAGACATACTGTACAACCACTTCTTGGCATTATCCTTGAGTGCAAAGGGGATGAAGTGGAGTTTAATTACATCCTCTGATAAGTGTTACAGTTTAATCATCACGCACACTTTCTGAAATTCACTAATAAAGAGATATGCATCTTTTGAACCAGAACCAATAAATTTAGGTAGCATACTGATGTACTGTGGCTTTAACTCATAGTGATTACCCACTGCTTGTGAAAGTTTTATGCATGATTGAAGTGATGTGTGCAATGGGTAACATCGATCATGAAAGATCTGGATCGGTTGGTCCATCTTGTCTCCAATGAACAAATCTGATCACTAGTCGACCAAATTGATCACGGGTCCAATGAGGCATGATCCAACAACCATGAGTGGATGCATGAATTTCCTAAACTAATGCAAGAAGTGGGGTGTGGTGGAGATAAAATAGTGGAAGAGATATAATCAAAGGAAAGATGTGATTTTCACTGTGCCTAATTTTTTTTATATTTTTTTACAGAACCAAGGACACAAAATATAGAACTGGAGAAAATTAGGTGGAGTTTTTACCTGAAGAGCCACCAAATGGCAGCAATTGCTGCTATTTGGTGGCAAAAACAGTGAATCTAGATCCCTGCGTTTTGTAGTGCACTTCAGAAACTTCTCTCGCCCCTTTTGGCTTCCCGTATCTGAACTTTCAGATCTCTGCACACTCAACACACACTTTTAACCCATAAAACGTTAGAAAATATAAGAAAAACACCGTCGATCCCCAGCAACGGTGCCAAAAACTTGATGTGATAATTTAACAACAAGCGTATAGTGTCGGTTTAGCACTATACAGGTCGTCACACAGAGATCTCAGGTGTTTTGCGACTCTTGTTAATTCTATAGTCTAATGGACTAACAAAGGATTCTAAGTCAGATTTGAGAGTTATTCTAATTAGCCTAAAATCTAGAATCCACTAGTTTCCAACCATGTATTTACTTATATTATCTTCTCCAATCATAAAAAAGTGATCTTTTAGTTTAAACTTTACTTCAAGTGTTCTAAATATGTGTTATCAAGTGATGTGCAAGCATAACGCATCAAAGATACAAATTTTCATAAAAGCAAACTAAATCATTAGATAATTCGATGAAAAAGATAAAAATCAACAATCCCAAACCCTAACTAAGCATAGGCTATCAAGAAACTTAACTCAAGTATAACCTATTAATATATTAATCTACGAGTTTTTGTATGTTAATCTTTTTATAGAAAAATTATATCTTTATTATTTTATTTAGGGAGAAAATACTAGAGCTAAGCTAAATTCAAGTTTCATCTACATTCTAGAGCTAAGTTAAATTAGCTACTCATAATTCTAGTAAGCAAAATCCTATTTTTATTCATGAAAGCAAGAAAATCTAATCTAGAAAGCAATATAAATCTAAACTAGAAAGTAATTAGAAGATATTAGCTAAGAAAAATTGATATGCAGCAAAGGTTACCTCTGGAGTCGGTATTGTGACTGTCACTCCTTCAGCAAACTCTAATTTTTATTAATAAAGTCCGAGTACAAATTATCGCCTACTTTCACTATGATTAATCTCTATATAAAACCCTAGAATATAAGGATATAACCAATAAATAGGCTTCAGAAATCAAACCCTAATTTTGATACAACTGAAAAACTACAAAATTACGTCGAAACCCTCACAGAAAAATCACCATATGGGCCCCTCCTTTTGCTGCTTATTGTTGGCAAAATGCTGCTAAATAGCGGCACTATTTTGAGAAATTGGCTTGAAATTTCGTCCACATGAAGTTCTAATCCCTTTAATTTGATGTGAATGACTGTATTGAATTTTGACTCTCTGAAGCATCACTGTCTTGTAGTTTTGCTCTCTTTTAATTCTTTTCTGGGCTTGATTTCCTAATCGAGCTCTGATTTCATGCCATCTCTATGTAGGAATAGGATTATCTAAATAACAAACTAAAAATACCCAAGTAGTACTATTTAAATACAAAAATAGATAATATGGAGGCTATAAATATGCAGTATATGGAACTCATCACTCTTCCACGGATTGTAGAGCCCGACGATGCAAAACATCGTCATTTATAACAAGCTGCAGGGTGAGCCGTAGAAGGGCTTCTTCAATTGCCCGACTTCTCACTATGCCTTATTGTTCGAGTTGTCCCAGCTGCAGGATCAACTCCTCCCTTCTCTTTGACGACTCCTCCAGTCTGAATTGGTTGGCCTCTAAAATGGCCTGGACCTTGCCAATAGTTTCTCGAGCTTTGAAGATTGCTGCCTGGCTCCCTTCAATTTTGAAATCAGCCTTCTCCAACCCCCTAAGAACTGTCTCTTGATTGGCTCAGAGTTTGGCTAACTCTCGAGACCAGTTCTCCTCTTGGTGCCTCAGTTCTTTTTGGCAAGCCATTAAGTCCACTCGAAGCTGCGCCACCTCAATTTCAGTAATCGCTTCCACATCCACATGGCGAAAAGTATATAGCACTTGTACTTGCTCTTCCAAAGCCTCAAGGCGGACTCGATAAGGGACTGCTCGTTCGCGACCTCCAATTCTCTCGATGTTGTCCACATAGCTTACTAACATTAGGCATCCGAGTTTGAGATCCAAGGTCATACCAATGCATCTCCTCAGTAGCCGCATAAAATCATTGACACTATGATTGAAAAATTCTTCAAGTGGATCAACAGCATCAAAGTTGAGTGCTGGCAGTACAAAATGAGAAGTCACTAGTGGGGGTGTAGCTTCCACAGAAATCAATGATGAAGGAGCTCGTCCTTGCACTAAGCTCATTATGTTTGGGGCTAGTAGCACCAGCAATGAACCGGCAGAAATTGGAATTAAGGAAGAGGTCTCGCCAACACTGGTCATTTGAGCAATAGGGTTGACAGGAGAAGATTCTGAAGGAGCAACACCACCTGAAACTTCCCCAGCTATGGAGGTGGCCTCATATGAAAATTTCAATGAATCTTCATTTGGTAAATTGGCCGATACACGTGGAGTAGTTGTCAAAGCGATAGCGGCCACTATCACCAAAGGAGTTGCTATAATAAGCTGAGAGGTTGATGGCACGCCAACGACGATCGGAAACACTATCTTCGAAGCAAATGGCCTGTGTAGGAGACGACATGGTAGGCTCAAGCGGAATCGGTGAATCCTATAACTCAGTCACTGGGAGCTGTGTCCTATTGTCACTACTCAGTTCGTCAATTGGAGGAGTTGAAGCTTTGGAAAAATTGGGGATAAGCGTGAATTAGTCCGCATCAAACTCCTCTGCAAAACTACCAAGTCTACCCACTAACTCGGTCGTACCAGAATAGTCCACTTACTCCTCCGATTCTACTATGGTAGTTGAGTGCATCGGCGAATGAAGATGACTACCTAAATCTCAAAAGCCAACAAGGATGTCAAATATACATATAAGAAAAATAAGACATAAAATGAAATGACCAAAAGCATACTAGTATAAACAAGCCCTATGTTGGATTGGATGGAGGAGCAGTATAAGTCTCCAAAAGTGCACCCATCTCGCCACTTGGGGGTTGCGTCGTAGTACACTCTGGAGACCTGAGAGTGAGCAGATCTGGGGGATTAGTAGCACTTTCAGGCTCTGCTAGCACATCTTTCTCAGCTGGTGCTATAGGCAATGTCGAAACTAGAAGTTTAGATGCGAACCGAACCCTTGCTTCTTCAAGAATTACCATCATTGGCAGAGTCCGTTCGGCTAACTTCTTGCTCTTTCGAGTTGGCTCGCCTTTGGATATTCGACAACATTTTGGAGATGAACTTCGGAGGGGAACGTCATCATCTCTGGTGACTAGCGGAGCATCTCCATCACCAGTGTTATCGTCGCCACCGGTATCATCATCATCTAAATCACCTCCATCAGACGGCTCCGCTTCCACGTCTAAAAATCCATCCATCCCCTTCACCCTAACTTACTTGGCTCCCTTCCGTCAAGAGTAGAATGCCTGTATTTCCTTGCCACAACTGTGATTGGCAGAGAAATTAGGCACGGTGGCATTAGCTATGATGTACTATGTGCAGAAACCGAGTGTCATACTGAGGACTGGAGACTTCTATGGCAAAGCAAATTCAGTGCCAGTTTCCACGGCCACAAAGTGAAACCAGCCTCGAGCTCCTTCGTACATATTTTCCTCATATGCTAACTTCTTGTTTGGGTTCACCACGTACAGTTGCGCGTAGCCAAACTGGCGAGCAAAGCGGCTGGGGTGTACGGCTCTATATAACATATGGTGTCTTGCCGATACACCAGATGCTCAGGTCGAATACTCAGCAGCCACCAGAATGCTCCTGAAGATAGAGTGAAATAATTGTGCAAGTGTAGAATGCCCTTGAATCTCGACCCACCCGTACTCACCGCTTGGGAAGTCGGTGAAACAATAGTTAATTTGTAGTTCTGATAATGCTGGAGCATCTTACAAATCACCGACATATAATGGCTTTTCCAAGTGGAGCGCTCATACATCTCCACAAAGAATGGCTTGTCAATTGGACAGTAATAAGCGATGCTCATTAATGATGGACAGTGCATGACAAGCCAAACCATTGATATGTATAGGGCATCTCCACCCTATGATTTGGAGTTTTCACCATAGTGGACTCTTTCACCACTTTTCCCTTGGTTGCTTTTCCCATTGCTTTCTCCTTGGGAATGAAGTTGTTGCAGAGAGTCCAGAGCCCGCTTTGAAGATTGCTCATCATTGCTGGCAGGAGTCCAAGTGGCCGTCCGTATGCCAATAATACTGCCGGATAAACTACGTTTATTGCGATGACATCTTTTGGGAGCAACGGAATGACACACCTCTTCAGCCAGAGCATCAGAAACTCGGTAATTAAACTTCTATCAAACACCAGGAACTGTGCTTGGTAGTGGAAACTCTTGAAAGTAGTGTCGGGGGTGAATCCACCTTCATTCGACTCCGTCGTGCCATCTCTGCAATACGGCAGTTGATCTCTTCAATATCAACGCGTTTAAGTCAACAAACGACAACAAGCTCTCTTTCAAGTTCAAAAAGAGGTAGTTGGCCCATTTTTTTATGCCCAATCCCTTGGTTCCATACACCAGCCAAGTCAGCGCAGATGCAGTAGTGGCACATCATCTCCCAATACGTCTCAAAGTCTCACCCTTAGCATATTCAACTCTTCGGTGGTCGGAATGTACTCCTCGTACTGAACTTCGCCCATCGATAATGTTGAGACTTCGTACATCTCATGGAGAGCAAGTCCAAACTCGCCCACTGGAGTGAAGAAAGCCTATCTCCTTCAAGACTTGTCCATGAGAGTCCAGCATGTATTTAATAAGGCGGGCCCACCACATGTTACTTGAAAAATGAATCTAGCCGGGCATCCTGAAGTCTTTAGCAAGGTATTGTCCACTCTTTACCACAAACTCGCTAAGGAAGGTCCTTGCGCGACTCGGGATCTCTCCCACTAGATGCTCCTTGGTGACCATACTAGGTAGGAGTCCAGTGACACATCGAGTAGGACCATCTTTATAAGCTCCATGTGTACCGAACTTCCCCATTGTGATCCCATCATACTCCCGTGTCAGGTCCCACTCTAACTCGCTACGGACTGATAGATTCTAAAGATATTCTAGATGGAAGCTTTGCTCCATGTCTGGCAGAAATATTAGCAAGTCTCCAGTTTGGTGAAGCCACTTTCTTTCTTCTTCAAAAAAATTTTTGTCTGAATTCTTCACTGCATCACCGAATAGAAAATTGGCTTCTCCAGAGCTTCCCGGTTCATGGCTTTGAAGGGAGATCGGTAATAGTTTCTCTTATAGTGGCGGGGCTGTATCTCAACATCTTCTCACGACGTTCCCGAAGACCTAGTTTGTATGTGGGGATCTCGGTTGAGAATCAAAATTGAGTTGCTCGGTCAGTGCCTCCAGCAAACTCAAAGTGATGCTTGCGGGAGAGAGGATCCACCAAATAGCCAACTGCAAAAGAAAGAATCAAAATTAGAAAATAGATGAAATAGTGGGAAAATACTAAGTACTGAAATGTGAAGTTAATCAATAACTTCGGGCGGAGCTAAACAATAACTCGGCATTTGAAGAAAATACGCGAAGCTAATAAATATATTCGCATCAGAAGCTAAAATGCGAAGCTAATCCATAACTTCGCATAGGAATCACAACAGTCAGAGATAACCTCGCGTAATAAACATTTGATACGAAGCTAGAGAAGTAGCTTCGCATAGAAGAAGACTAGAGGTCTCTTCTTCTCCAAGTCATCGAGACCGGAGTACGGCGATGATTTCGCTGGTGAGGAGAAGTCAAGAATGGAGATTTCACCTTAGATTGGTGCAGCATAGGCAGGGCCACCACTGTAGCCATTGTCACTGCTGCTCGTGCCGACCGGTGATGAGGATTGCCCTCGTGAAGCGACGATGTTCCTCTTGGGCACCATTGGTCAAGAAATCAGTAAATGGATTGAGGAAGGCAAGGAAATCGCGATGGGTGCAAGGGTTTTTCGAGCTCTGGAGTGCTTGAAAATTCCTGAAGAGTGAAAAAGAAGGAGAATAGACTCTATAAATGAGAAAACCCACCCCTTGGCGGAGATCGAAGCCATTATGACGGTGCGACGCAAAGCTATTAGCTTCGCGTGTTACAGTGAAAACGCGAAGATAAGATGTTGGATAACTTCACATTTAGACGTCAAATCAACAAACTGGAGATCCAAAATATTTCAAAATTTACCAAGTCACAAGTCATTTTAAAAATTTGGAGGAGTCCTATTGGAGGTAAAAATTTCAAAATAAAGGAAAGAGGCAAATAGCTTCGTAGAACGTGGAACTAAATCCATAGCTTCGCATCGGCAGAAACGCTCTGCGTGAATAAGTAAAACGCGAAGGTAAAACCTTAGCTCCATGTCTAGATTATTTAACACCGCATGAGCAGATCTCAGAATCCTTAATTGATTGTGATTGAAATTTAGGATTATCTAATATCCGAATTGAGTCCAATCAGAATCTAAATTCAAGAGATTTAAATCAAAATCAAATATTTGATTAGAATCCTGATGAATACAAAGATTTTCTATTTCTATCCCTATGGAAACTCTCGTAACCAAGTAAAGTCTATAAATAGCCGTTTTGAGGAGATTTTAAGGGTCTTTAGCAATTCAAGTTACGCGCGAGAGTCTTAAATTCATTAAGATTAGTAGAGAGAGAGAAGCTAGGGCCGACTATCATCTTCATCGAGTAGAAAATCTTCATGTCGGATCGTCAATAGGTTCTACTAGATAGATCCCAACGACACATTAGAACCAAGTTTTATTGTAAAAGAGAGTGATAAAAATATAAATCCTCTCGTTTTTTTTTCTATTACTCCTCTTTCATTGTAATTATCATAATCAATGGAAGAAAGTAAGATTTTTCGGAGAATATACTGACAACCACAATGGGAGATCCTTCATTTCAGTATGTTGCGGTGCAATCCGATGTTAAAGAGATACAACATGGTGTTAATCGCCGCATAAAAAGAGAAATTTCCGTTAAACGGGAATCCTAACAGGGTGATAATCACCATATAAAAGGGGAGATTTCCATTCACAAGAAATCTCAACGCTGCGTCAATCGCTGCATGATCCTTGAGTAACAGAAATCTCCACCATCTGTCCCTGTCCTGATCCTTGACTTAGCAGCAGAATCATTGTCCCGTGAAAAAAAAGATTGGAATCGCAATACCTCTTCACAGGGTAATTCTAAATGTGCACCAAATTTTTCCTAGTGCGCACCTTGACTAAAATTTGAAATAATTACAAGTCTGCCACATTTTTTTGGACAGAAAAGGGCATGAAAATTTCGTAGTGAGCACCATGACCCCACATCTTCCCTCGCGTGCTCTGTTTTCCCTCCCGTGCAATGCAAACTGCAGAAAGAAGGGAAAAAAGAGAGAAAACCCAAATCTGTCAGTTTCTTCACTCTGGAGTGGATTTGGCATTATTTTTACTACAGATGAATGGAGGAGAACCCATTGAACCCATTGGACTATGGATTATTGTCACATTTAGAAGATGTTGAAAAGTAATAGAAGTTTGGATTCTTTGAACTATTCTCCATGTTTAGAGGTATGTAGTAAAGAAATGTCAATTGTTTGGACTAGATTTTTTAGATCACGAATTCAGTTTTGTGTTGATGGAAGATTAAAGAAAAAAAAAAACGAAGCCCTGGGTTCGCTCTGGACTTGATGATGTGGACAGTTGGTCAGGCCAAAAACACTGACTGGTAATCTATTTGTCCGGGTTATAGATCCCGGACAAATAGACTAATAGGTTGGTATTTCAGTCCCGACCAATTTTTTTTTGTATTGCCATTTTATTTTAGATTATATATGTATAATTAATTTTATTTGTATTGTCATTTAAAGTTGATGTATTTACACAATCGAGTAAAGTTAAATCCTACGTTGGAGATGTCGATTACAGTCTAGACTTCAATACATTTCGGGTATGTAATAAAGTATACAACATGCAGGCAAAAGAGATACTTTTCTTGGAACTAATGATAATGTTATTTATTTGCAGATATTTGAGAGCAGAGATGAACTTTGTCAGTGGGTAGGAGACACGGGAAAGAAGCTTGGGTTTGTGATAATAATTTCCAAATCTGATATTGGAGGACGAAGTAGGCGGGGTAGGGTTTAGTTTGGGTGCGAGCGTGGTGGCAAGGTCAGATTTAAGAAAATACCAAATGTCGATGGCATAGAGGGGGTAAAAAATGTGAGTGCCCCTTTCAATTGAAAGGTGATCGGTTGATTTTTGGGGGGGGGATCATAGTGGAGATTGAAAGTAACATGCGGTGTGCATAATCACCGACTGACAGAATATTTGGCAGGGCATCTTTATGTTGGAAGATTGTTAGAATATGAGATAGCACACGTGATTGAGTTGTCAAAATATCAAGTGCATCCTAGAGATATATTGACTTTGTTGAAATAGAAGAATCTACAAAATGTTTCAATGATGAAAACAATATATAATGCTCGCCACAAGCATCGAGTTCTTGAGCAGGCATCTCAAATGTAGCACCTGTTGTTAAAAGTTTCAGAATCAAACTATATTGAGTGGCAACGGCAAAATGAAGAATACGATTATGTCACAGATCTTTTCTAGGCGCACCCTGTAGGTGTGGACATGTTACGCAGATTTCCGGGCATCATAATAATGGATTGCACATATAAGACTAACAAGTATAATTACCCATTGCTAGAGATAGTGGGTGTGACATCGACAGATATGACATTTGCTATCGCTTTTGCATTTCTTGAACATGAGAAGGAAATGAATTATGCATGGGCATTTGATAAGCTATGGATTATTTATCGGTAACATTGAACCTAGTGTAATTGTCACAGATAGAGATTTGGCGCTCGTTAGTGTTGTAGAATCCACATTTCCATCAAGTCAACATCTCCTATGCAGGTGGCATATTAACACGAATATCTTAGCAAATGTCAGAAAACATTTTGATCAACAGTGGGAGTGGGAGAAGTTTTATTCGAGTTGGAAGATTGTTATATTATCTGATACATTTGAGGAATATAACAGTAACTTGAGCAGTCTAGTAAATGATTTTCGCACATTTCCGAACGTAATGAATTACGTGACAAAAACATGGTTGGACCCATACAAGGAAAGATTCATTGCCTATTAGACAAACGTGTATCTGCATTAGGACAATGCCACTACAAACAGAGTGAAAAGTGCACATGCTAGATTGAAGAGACAACTCCGAAGTAGCCAAGGGAACTTTGAAAAATGTTGGTCAAATATTCATTCTCTATTGGAACTACAACACACGAAGATTAAAGCATCATTTGAGAAGAGCTTGACGTTGTGCATAGGAATTTCTTGTTGTCCGAATTCAGGGAAGTCTGTGGTCTTATTTCTACCCATGCCATGACATTACTTGTGAGTCAGCTTAAAAGAGCCATGTTTATCGGTGTCGACCCGGTCGCATGTGGTTGCATAATTCGTCGGACACACAATTTACCATGTGCCCACGAGATTGCTTTGTACAAGCGGGATGACCACCCTATTCCATTGTAATGTATTGACCATCACTGAAGAAAGCTAGACTTTCTAGTCATCACTCGGCTAACATACGAGGGAGTTACATATCATAAAGATGTTGAGGGGTTCATAAGTTCATTCCTTCGGGTTGACGGGGAGGAGAGAAATCAGATGCTTCAAAAAATCTAAGAAATTGCAAATCTGACAAGCTTTACTGTTGCCGATCCAATTGAGAAACTTCCTTTTTGGAAAACAAAGCAGAAGCGTGATATTTCAACTCGGCGAGAGCCATGCCAATTTGAGCTGATTGCATCTGGCGCCAACATTGGCTCACATACTGTAAATAGTGTGTTTGTTTAGAGGAAGAGCAGGACCCACAAATTACCCACGTACAGGACATCCAAGTGAAAGGTACGAGCTGCACTAATACTTTATATCTATATTTCATTTACGTTGTCTTTTCACGCAGTTGAATTGTTGTTAATTTCATAAATAAAATGCCAGGATGTCAATGACGATCACCAAGGTTCACCCTTGTCACAACCCTTAGAAGTCATTCCTCTTCATGTTGTATCTGACCTAGAGCCCGACTTAGCAAGCCTACGGTATCGTGCGTCACTTCAAGATTTTTTTGTCCCGTATATTGCCAATGTCGGAGAAGTTCGTGCCGATGGCAACTGTAGGTTTAGAGTTATTGCAAGCACCCTTGGGCTAGGTGAGGACCAGTGGGCTATTGTTTGTAGGGACTGACTTGACGAGCTCCAAAGTAATAAATTGATCTATTTATCCATATACGGTGATGAGGGAAGTGTTGATGAGATATGCAATATGCTGAACTACTTCCACGACTATCAAAGAGTGTATCATTGGATGACGATGCTAGACATGGGTTATTTGATCGCCTCTCGGTACCGTCTTGTTCTATTTTTTATTTCCACTAGTCAGTGCCTGACATTCTTGCCACTTACTTCTCCTCCTCAAACCTCTGATATTCAAAACAAGGAGGTTGCACTTGCTTTCATTGTGTCCTACAATTTCATCCCAATTACCTTGACACCGGGACATCCTGTTCCAAATGTGGTTCTGAACTAGCAACGCCATCATCAACCCAATGCTGTGGGGGTGGGACACCATACTTAGGACGAATTGAAGAGTTTGGAAGAATTGTGTCAACGTTAGTTGTGACAACTGAAATTATCAATGTCGGACCTCAATAGACATACAGTAGCTGCTAACATTTTTGTAAAGTTTCAATGACCATGTTCTGTTTATATTTTTTTGCACAAAGTTGTAAAGGAAATGAATAGTGTTTTGGCATAAAATTGTGTTTTGCACAAAGATGTAAAGGAATAGTGTTTGTACGTAACAGGTTTTTGTATTACATGCTTATAAATTAATGTCGTCATGTTATCTATTAATTTTAGAGTTAGGAATAGTGATTTCTTATTTGCAGGAAGGAAAAATGCACTGTACGGAGCCTGATTCCTGGACAAAAACAATACCTATACGGGGTTCAGATTCCAGATTTGATATCATTTTGTCCGGAAAATATATAGCAGACAGTTAATTCAATGAAATAACCATAACCTGTTGTCCGGTTTTCCAGACCCCTATGGAGAGTTTATTGTCCGTCATTTCAAACCTAGATAAATAATATTTTTGTATGGGATCCAATTCCCAAACAATGAATTATAGGTTTTTTTAAACTCACGGTCCGGGGCTTATATAACAGTGTTAATTCGATTAAGTTAAAATACTACATCAGGATAACTATAACATTAAGAGGAATAATATATGCTTATTAATTTATATCGTCATGTTAGCTATTATTTTTGGAGTTAGGAATAGTGTTTTGTTATTTGTGGGTAAAAAAATGCACTGTACGGAGCTTGAAACCCGGACAAAAACAATAACTATCCGGAGTGTACACCCCAGATAAAAGACTATTTTGTCTAGTATATATATACAACACAGTGAATTCAGTTAAATAACCAAAATCGGCTGTCTGGTTTCGAAAACCCGTATGCAATGTTATTTTGTCCAGTATTAGAAATCCGAACAAATTAGTTGTTTGTACAGATTCCAGTTTCCGAACAGTGAATTTAAGAAGATTTATAAACTCTCTGTCCAGGAGTTACACATTGCACATTAATGCCATTGTCAGGGTTATACACCCCAGACAAATATTTGAACTGGCCTGTGTGGCAATGTCGGATAGAGGTTTTTTGTGTGACACTTCGTAGACTTTCAAATTAAGACTTATGTTGCACAAACAAAACAATAGATATGAAGCTAAGCATATACATTTATATTTCAAATAGACTAGCAAGATACATCATAACATAACAGTGTTACTTCCAGTTAAGTTAAAATAGTATATCAGGATAACTATAACATTAACTGGAATAATACATCAAACAAATCAAAACATTAAAGTATTTCTTCGAGTTACATCAAACAAATTATGACATCGAATCTTCCGAATAGCCTTGCGGGAACCTCTCATGGTCGTCAGTGATGCAAGAGACACTGCCTCTGTTGTGGGGACTGCCTCGACACCCTGACTACAGCCGCGTATGACTGACCTTATACGCATTAACGCCTTATATAATAAGGCCGGTCATTTCTAGCTCCTCTCCTCCCCATCAGTAGCGAAAGGCTCTATTATCCCTTCAATCTCTTTTAATCTCTGTATTAATTATGATAGTTAATATTTGCATCTAAAATCTTAAGAAATACCATAGGACCCTATATGAAGAACAAACCTTCTCAGCAATGCTGGATGATTGCTTGGGTGCATCACTCTCCTCATGGACCACTCCTGGACCAATGAAACGGCGAGATATGCGAGAGTACCAAACCATGTAATCATCCATGCAATCCCATGGGTTGGAAGCCTCGGCACCTCGATTTTCATGTGCGAGAACATGATCTAGTCAGTTGATTCATATAGCTTCCATGTGTGCGTACATCACCAAGTAGCTATTACTGATTTTCCTTCGGCTTTCACGCGTAGTTCGGAAGGGTGGAGGGGGAACGTATTGCCACCAGCAAATTGACACAGCACACGGACAGGGTGATAAGGTTCCACAGTCTCCCAGTTCTTTAGGGTACCCATGTAGTATGCGACTTTGTAGGGTGGATAGTTGTCTCTGAAAGGACGATACAGATCCCATGTTACCTGTAAAATCACCGAAGGCAATAAACATGTATCAGGATACCTTCAAATCAAACAATAAATAGAGATGTAATATAATATTCACCACTATATAACTTACCTCATTAGAAGTGAGTGCATCTAATCTGGCACGGATAACTCTCATGTGTTCACGACACACATTGTTATTCTGTCTACTCAGCCATCTACCTGGTTGGGGTTCTTCTGATCTATATGACGTGCTTGTAACCAGCATCAATGTTGGAAAATGAGAAAATATCCATGCTTTTAATAAAGTCAGATAGCTAGCTAATTGGGAAACGTGTGCTCTCGATGCCAGACCAAGTTGCCTATAAAGGAAAGCTAGGCATCCGGCGCCCATGCATATGTGCTAATGGCATTTATATCAGTCAACAATGTCAAATAATCAATGGTGACCCATGTTCCACTGTTATATCCAAAAAGAGTACATCTTAAAAGTAATAATCGATAAGCTCATGTTGTGCACGTTATCCTAACCTCTGAATCGTTATTAGTGACGAGGCTAAAATTTGAGCTAATCTAGGCGTACTGAGGATCCACCTTTCGTGTTTAACTCTTCACTAGCTTCACTATGCCTTACGCCTAGCAAACTAACTAACATGTCAACAGGGAATTTTGGATCATCATCTTCAAACAAACAAACAAATTTTCCTGTAATTGGCAAACCAAGAAGATTCGTGACATCATCCAGCTTGATCGTCATTTCTCCAAAAGGCATGTGAAAAGTATTAGTTTCTAGATGCCACCTCTCAACAAAGGCTGAAATCTCAATGCTACTTATATAGGGGTATGAGCACTAAACCAACGGGTATAGAGAGGAGTTCTTAATAATCTCAATGAAACGAGTGTTGGGTTGGCTCAACTATAGCAGCCAAGCAGCGATTTTTTTGGTGTGGTTTAAGCAGCGCAATGGATCTCTCTCCTGAATTTAAGGTAAATTCGTAAGAATCTAAATCCATAATTAACTAACTACGACCGGAATCTATTGTTATTTACCTCATTTTTACTACTAAAATAAGCAACATAAGTTTTAAAACTCTTAAGAACTGACAAATATGTCGGTCCCTCATTAATGGCATATGGGACATCTTCCTCTGCCTCTCCCACCGCAACGTCCATCGTGTCATGCGATGCAACTGGCTCGTCTTCGGCTACTTCAGCTATTGGAGCAGCCGGTGCCTTTGATGCAGTTTTCTTCTTTCTATTCGATACTATATGATGAATTCTTGATGACTGGAATTAATCCATCTGAATTTTACTGTAAAATTAAATATTGCGATGTATAAACCATTAACTATACAAAATTTAGCAAATAATTGATACATTTGGCATCAACAATTGGTGCAATTTATTCTTCTTTGATTAACAACATACCTACCTACTTCATTCAAAATTCCACATTTACTATAAATTACACAAATAACAATTATAATTTAGTCAAACATCTAATAGCAAGAATTTTATCTTACAATACCGTCCAAACAATAAATCGCATACATTTAAATCTCCGCACTACTAAAAAAATCTTGACTTTGAATACTTCAATATCAACAAACTATAAGATTAAGAAACTTCAAAACCACAACAAATTAAAAAAAATATACCTAAAAAATGATGCCCTAGCATGCTACTGCTTGAGGGCAGGAGAAATCGGGGGCGAAGGCGGCTTTCACGTTCCTGGGGGGCGGCGATGTTTTGTGGAAGGTGCCAGTGGAATTTGTGTGGGAAGCTCGACCGGAGGAGGGATGCAGATTTGGGTGGATGGTGATCGCGAGGAAAAAATAGGGTTTCTAAGTAGAAGAAACGGTTAAAAGGGAGTGGAGGGGTATTTTTGGAATATTTGTGGTGCTCACTAGCAAAAAGAAGTATCTTTTTAGATACCTGGTGCTCACTAGGAAATTGGGGCTCACTAGGAAAAATGTGGTGTGCATTTAGAATTACCCCTCTTCCCATCGAATTGCTAATGCGAACCTCACCTCTCTTGAAGCCCAAAGTTGGGATCTTTTTGGCCAAAGGCGCCGACATCTTGGCATCGATCAAAAAGGCGATCCCTTTTTTCTATTTCAGCGATCGTGGGCAACAATGCCGGCGCAATGTTCGAATGACCAACATCAACCCCGCCCGCTCCATCCCTTGCCCATCCTACCTCGGCTTCGAGCCCTTCAATATCTAGTTCGTCCTCCAGTCCAAACTCCACCGCTCAAAGACCTTGGGACGATTCGAGGCAATCCCATAATCAGTCTGATATCAAAAACCCTAGGTGATCTCCGAACTCTATCGCAACATGCTTTCATTCGTCTCAACACCCACGCTTCCAAAGCAGCTGCTAGCACCAATGGTTAGTGTCATATATTACATATTTATAGCCTCCATATTACTTATTTTTGTATATAAATAATGCTACTAGGGTATTTTTAGTGTGTTTTTTAGAAATTTTATTTGTACAAGGAAATGGCATGAAATCAGAGCCGGATTAGAAAATCAAGTCCATAAAAGAGTTTAAAGAGAATAAAACTACAAGATTAAAATACTTCCGAGAGTCAAAAGTCAAATACAGTTAAGAAATCCAAGAGTACGAGACATGAGACTCATGCGGAAGAAATTTCAAGCCAATATCTCAAAACAGTGCAGCAAATTAGCGGTAATTACCGCCAGATGGCGGCCCAAAATGGGCCGCACAAGCTGATTTTTCTTCAGTGGTTTCTTTGTAATTTTTTATTTTTTGAGTTCTGTTAGAATTAAGATTTGATTTCTGAAGCCTATATATTGGCCGTATCCTTATATTTTAAGAGAATCCTGTAAGTTTGGTGCTCTTTTTAAATTAATAAAATTATAGTTTTGTTGAAAGGGTGGCGGCCACAATACTATGCTCCAGAGGTAAGCCATTGTTTGAGATCATTACTTGCTTTCTAGATAGAGTTAATTACTTTCTAATTTAGGTTTTATGTCTTTCTAGATTAGATTTAATTGCTTTCATGAATAAAAATAGAATCTTGCTTACTAAAATTATGAGTAACTAATTTTTTTAGCCCTAGGATATAGATGAAGTTAGTTTAATAGATCTAATATGGATTTATCTCATCTTCTTTCTAAAAAGAAAAAAAGTTATAATTTTTCTATAAAAAAATAAAAGATAGAGTTCGTAAATTATAATTCTTTGATAGATTATGCTTACTTAGTATTTATATTTAGATGTGATTTGGAATTCATATTCTTTGTTAATTTCTAGAATAATTAATAAGATTTTCCTATAAATAAATTGAATTTAATAACCTTGTAAATCTGATTTCTTTGATAGGTTATACTTAAGTTCGGTCTTTTGATAACCTATGCTTAGATTAGGGTTTGAAGTTTATTTCTTTTCTTTTGTTTATGAGATTTTCTACTTGATATGGTTTTTCTTAAGAAAGGTGTTATTTTTTATGCTTTATACTTACACATCACTTAATAGGTCATACTTAAGGGCACTTAATTAAAATCAAATTAAAAAGATCACTTTTTTAATATGTACCGTGCATAATTAAAAAGATGAGAAGAAAGAGATAATTTATTGTTAGGCTATTATTATAATGGATTCGAAATCCTAGGTTGATCATTAGAACTTAGAACCAATCTTCTCTCAATTTAAAAACTCTTAGGAACTAAAGAAATAGTAAGGATTGCAAAACACCTGGGATCTCTATGGGACGACCTGTTAAGCGCTACAACCGACACTGTACGCTTGTAGTTAAATTATCACATCAAGTTTTTGGTGCCATTCTTGGGGATTGACAGTATTTTTCTTGCTTTTTCTAAAGTTTTACGGGTTAACAGTGTGTGTTGAGTGTGCAGGGAATAGAAATTGCATATACAGGAGGACAAAAGGAATCACAAGAGTTTCTGGACTAACCAGCAAAAATCAGAGAGTCAAGCTCTCTGATTTAGCCACTATTTGGCGGCTAAACCTGTCATTTAGCATCCTATCAGGTACACTCTGAGTCTACTTTTTCTCCAATTCTGTATTTTGATTCCCTGGTTCTAAAAAAAAATAAAAAAACAATCAATCTTTTTTTATATCTTTTCCAATCTTTTTTTATTTCTTTCTATCTCTCTCCCTCTCCACCTTTATAAAAAAATAAAAAAATAAAAAAATATTTCAAAATCAAACTGGTTGCTATCATTGTCGTGATCCATATCATAGTTATTATCAGTGTACATGGATAGGAAGTTCGTTAGGACTAGGTCATAATCAATTTTACAACACATATAATGATCCTACGAATACTTCTTATGCACAAAATTACAATTATGAATGGATGAATAATTCTAATTTTGCATATAATCAAGAGCCGTATCAAGTGAGTCCTCCATCTGATCCTTTCTTTATGGGCTATTCATCTTCATGTTCTACATTCAATCATGAATAGGATATTTAATTGAACATGCTAGATAAAAAATTAAAAAGATTAGAAGCAAGGTATGCATGTCATGAGAATTTACCTACAACCACTTTATATCGATCAATAAATATGTACACAGATCTATCATATCCACCATCAAATTTCACTCATGATCTCGAGATGCAATCATTTGAGATAAATAAGGAAAATTACGATCATGAGTCTGAGGAACGAAAATGTAGAATAGAGAAAGATATAGAAGTTTTACTAAAATTATCATCTCCAAAATCATCCTCTCAAATTGAATATTGTATGAAAGATCTTCTCAAAACGATTTCTCAAACTAAACTTTTTGGAGATTAACCATCTAATAGTTTGAACATATCTTACTCCAACAAACAACCACTTAATTCATCTTTTGAAGTAGATATGATTCAAAATGAGTTAAATAATTTTGTGCATGATGAGTCTATAATTCAATATTGTGATCAACCTATTTTAAACCATTGTAATAATAATTATGAAAAAATTAGTGATAAAGAAAATATTTTGCTTGATGATTTATCTCATGGTGAGCTTACTAGTGACATATTATCATTTGATTCTTTTGATGACAATTGTGAAGAAATTTGTGAAGAAGAATTTTTATCCTTTCATAATAACTTGACTGATGATAAGTCCACTAGTATGTCATTTTCTTTTGAGAATTTTGATAACAGGATTGAAGAAAATTTGTATGACAAGCCCATAATAATTGAAGAATGGAAGGAACATCAAAAGGAAGAGGTCATGGTACCTAATGATTTGGAAGGACGATCCAAAATCGAGCTCATGATTCCGCTACATCAAAGTGAGTATATTATTTCACATGTTGATAAAACCAAAATACTTACTGTCATGAAAGATTCTCGTGGTCGAATATGGACGGTAAAGATACACTTTCTAACTTCAAAACCTTACTATTAAATAAAAGAAAGAAGGGTAGAAATAAATTGAGAAAAATCAACAATAAGATGGAGAGATTAATTGCAAAACTGACAAAAAGGCTAAGTTCATCCATATTAAAATGTAAAAGGACACACTATGAGAGTTGAAAGCGATCAAGAGGTCATAACCATTTGAATTTTCTAATAAGTGTATAGTATTTGTATAAAAGTTTTCTTTTTTATTTTACCACTCTCGGTTTGTGTATGAGCACATATACGAGTTTAGGTGTGGGGGAGTGGGTTATGATATTTTTTTCATATTTTTCTAGGATTTTTAGTTTTTTTCTAAGAATCTTTATTTTATTTTTAGATTATTGGATTTCTTTATTTTATACTTTGGGTAGTTTCTAGGGTAACTAACTAAAAAAATTTAAAAAAACTAAAAAAAATAAAAAAAACTAAAAAAAATAAAAAAAATCAACAACAAATTTATGTGTTTTTATCAATAGATCAACCTAATTACAGATAAAGGAACAAATTTAGATTTGAAATTGGATAGGAGAGTAGATTGGATGATACACTTTAAATTTTATAAAAAAGATCAAAATTCGAAAAATAAATACCACTAACAGTAGTTTTGAAGCAAGTATACATCTATTTTTTACTTCTCAATAGTTTATTAGGTTAAGGACAAAAATAATAACGATTGAGTAAATCTTCTCTTTCTAAACAAAAAAGTGAGAATAAAATAATGGGGTGCTGCTGGTATTAAGAAAATAGTCTCGAGAGTGATAAAATAATGGGGTGCGCTTGGTATTAAGGCAATAAGCTCAAGAGTGAAAAAAAAGAGTATGATCCAAGTAATCGGGTACTTTGCGCCTAAATAAGCGTGAATATTCGCATGAAAGGTGAAATATTCTTAAAAAAAAGAAAAAGCAAAGAGTATGAACCGAGTAATCGGTTATGTTGCGCCTAAGCAAGCGTCTCGCATGAAAGGTGAATTATTCTTAAAAGAAGAAAAGAAAAAAATTTGTTATGAGAGAGGAGATGAATCATGAGTTAGAGTTGGAGTCCAAAACGAAATAAACTATCACACGTGCACGTAGATGTATAGAAGCCAATGGATTATCTGTTAGTGGGTATTGAAAGATAGAATTTAAATTTTTAATTAAAATGATAAATGTATTTGATATGACACTTTATTAGAAAATTGATAATCTAAATGCGATCTTGAGTTTGTATATTAGTGAGATTAATTGATGAAAATATTATTAAATAAAGAATTTTCTTTCTTTTGTATAAATTTTTTATTTTTTTATTTTTCGTTTTCCTTATTTTTCTTTTTTTATTTCTTAATCTATTTTTTTATGAATTTTGTGGGTATATTTACTACAAACTCTCACAAGACGATACTCGTCCACTAGGGTAAGCTAGAGGTTTAAAGACTTGTTGCACATGCTAAGTGCAATCGCGATTCCTGTGAAAATGAGTTAGGATTTTTCTTTTTCTTCTTAGATTTAGGTTTTGCTCGAGGACTAGCAAAAGATAGGTGTGGGATTGTAATGAATGCCATATATTGCATATTTATAGCCTTCATATTACCTATTTTTGTATATAAATAATGCCACTCGGGTATTTTCAGTGTGTTTTTCAGGAATTTTATTTGTACAAGGAGATGGTATGAAATCACAGCCAGATTAGAAAATCAAGTCCAGAAAAGAGCTTAAAGAGAGCAAAACTATAAGATTAAAATACTTTCAAGAGTCAAAACTCAAATACAGTCAAGAAAACTAAGAGTACGGGACATGATTTATGGAAAAAAATTTAAGCCAATATCTCAAAAAAGTGTAGCAAATTAGCGGTAATTACCGCCAAATAGAGGCCCAAAGTGGGCCGCACAAGCTGATTTTTCTTCAATGGTTTCTCTGTAATTTTTTAGTTTTTGAGTTCTATTAGAATTAGGGTTTGATTTCCGAAGTCTATATATTGGTCGTATCTTTGTATTATAAGAGAATCCTATAAGTTTTGTACTTGTTTTAAATTAATAAAATTAGGGTTTTCCTGAAGGGGTGGCGACAACAATACCGTGCTCCAGAGATAAGCCATTGTTTTGAGATCTCTACTTGCTTTCTAGATAGAGTTAATTATTTTCTAGTTTAGGTTTTATTACTTTCTAGATTAGATTTAATTGCTTTCATGAATAAAAATAGAATTTTGCTTACTAAAATTATGTATAACTAATTTCTTTAGCCCTAGATGTAAATGAAGTTAGTTTAATAGATCTAATATGGATTTATCTCATTTTCTTCCGAAAAAGAAATAAACTTATGATTTTTCTATAAATAAATAAAAGATAGAGTTCATAAATTATAATTCTTTGATAGATTATACTTAATTAATATTTTCATAATCTATACTTTGATGAGATTTGGAATTCATATTCTTTGTTTATTTCTAGAATCATTAACAAGATTTTTATATAAATAAATTAAATTTAATAAACTTGTAAATCTGATTTCTTTGATATGTTATACTTAAATTTGGTCTTTTATTAGCCAAGGCTTAGATTAGGATTTGAAGTTTATTTCTTTTCTTTTGTTTATGAGATTTTCTACTTGATATGATTTTTTTAAGAAATGTGTTATTTTTTATGGTCTATACTTGCACATCACTTGATAGGTCATACTTAGGGGAACTTGATTAAAATTAAATTAAAAAGATCACCTTTTTAATATGTACCATGTATAATTAAAAAGATAGGAAGAAAGAGATAATTTATTATTAGACTATTATTCTAATGGATTCAAAATGCTAGGCTAATCTTTAGATCTTAGAACCAATCTTTTCTCAATTTAGAAACTCTTAGTTAATCCACTAGAACTAAAGAAATAGTAAGAATCGTAAAACACCTGAAATCTCTATGGGACGACCTGTTAAGCGCTACAACCGACACTGTACGCTTGCAGTTAAATTATCACATCAACCGACAACAAACCACAGTAAGATCCATCAGCATCATTAGCCGGTGATGCACGTGGTTTCTCATCATCCTCCTTCAGCACCGCTACCTCTGGTCAGTCCGCAGTTTGTTGTCCCGCAGCGGCAAGTCACAGGATGTATGATCCTCATCATGAGTACTATGTCCGTGGAGTATTCGGTGAGCACATGTTGGATCTGGATCGTGTTCGGGCTCCGCTGACCACTAGATTGTCTGAAGAGGCCATTCGAAAGATTACAAAATAGATGCTCTGCATACTTCATCAAAACTAGTGGTTAGTGAAGATGGAAAGAATCAAAACTAGTGGTTAGTGAAGATGGAAAGAAGGATTTATGCGGCTGCAATCTCTTGGGTTGACCATCTCTTGGAATGGCACTTCTAGAGGTGAAACATTTTGCTGAAGCGTCAGAAACAGCAACTCGTATCCTCGAGAGAATCAATAGAACAATAGAAATCAATGCTGGAGACCCTAAGGGCCTGATACTAGACACAATACAAAATGAGGAATTTGAGAGAGTCGAATTCTCTTGCCATCAAGCCCTGAGTCAAGGGTCCTCAAGGACTTCATGTCAGAGTTCAAGCAGGATAACTGTCGTGCTTGTAGGAACTGGTGGAAGTGGAAAGTTGATTGCCATTGCATTGATGCAGCGTTTCTACGGCGTAGATGAAGAGAGCAAGAGTTGAGCTGTTGGAATTTGTTACATTTCCTCTCTAAATTGCATCCACTTCTTAGTTCATCAGCATCAGAAAATAGAATTTTTGATGGTGATTCTATTTTTTGTTGTGGGTTCTGCAAGATTTAAGGCCACAGAGCATTCTTAGAACAGGGCATTTAGTTGCCTTGTCTGGAAATTCGTTGGTGGTGCCCAAGAGAGGATCGCTGGCAGACTGCCTTCAGAAGTGGTTGGCGGAGCTGTCCAAGCCCACTGCCAACACCTTCTGGGCTCAGAGGATTTCATCCGTCAATGCCTTATCCACTCTCTGTGAGGCCACCGGCGCAGATATCGCGGAGGTTGCTTATGCTGTAGGCGAAATCAGCAGGATTAGACCCAAGTTATTGAGTGTCATTGTTGAAATTGGTGATTGATGTGATATTTACTGCAAGTGTATAGTATCAATTGTAGCACTTAACATGTCGTTCGCACAGGGATTTTAGATGTTTTTGCGTTCCTTACTCTTTTCTTAGTCTAACAGACTAACTATGAGTTTCTAGATTTGGTTTGTCACTATCTAAATAGCGTAGGATCTAAAATTCACTAGTTTCCAACCATATTCTTACTTCTATTATCTTTTTCTATCATAAAAATTTGATCTTTTTAGTTTAATTTTTGTTTAAAGTGTCCTAAGCATGAGCTATCAAGTGGTGTGCAAATATAACTCATCAAAAATACTACTTTTCATAAAAACAAACTAAATCTTTAGATAATTCAATGAAAAAAATAAAATCAACAACCCCAAACCCTAATTAAGCATAGGTAATCAAGAAACCTAATTCTAGTATAACATATCAAAGTCTTAATCTTTGAGTTCTTGTATTTTAATTTTTTTATAGAAAAATCATATCTTTATTTATTTTATTTAGGAAGAAAAATATTAGAAAGCAATTACATGGTGGATCCTAACTTCATCTACATCCTAAAGCTAAACTAATTAGCTACTCATATTTTTAATAAGCAAAATCAAGTTTTTATTCATGAATATGGTTAACCATAATCTAGAAAGCAATAAAATCTAAACTAAAAAGCAATTAACTCTATCTAGAAAGCAAGTAAAGATCTCAAAACAATGACTTACCTCTGGAGCATGGTGTTGTGGCCGTCACTCTTAAGCAAAACCCTAATTTTATTAATGAGAAAATGAGTATAAAATTACGGCCTCCTCTAGATTATAAGGATATGGCCAATATATATTGGTTCGGAAAATAAAACCCTAATCTGAATACAATAGAGATACTATAAAATTACATCGAAGCCCTCGAAAAAAATCCAGATATTGGGTCCGCTATTTAGTGGCTAAAACTGTCATTTGGTGGCTAATGAGTGGCCAATGGTCCTGAGTTTTCTCCTATACGAGTCTCTTGTCTTGTACACTCGATTCTCCTGATGATATTTGACTTTGACTCTCTGCAGTATTTCAATCTTGTAGCTTTGCTCCCTTTAAACTCTTTTTCAGGCTTTGTTGTCTAATCCGGCTCTGATTTTATACTATCTCCTTGTATGAATTAGATTACTTGAAAAAGACACTAAAAATACTCGAGTAGTATTTATTTATATACAAAAATAGATAAAGTATGGGAGAAAAATACAATATATAATACTCATCACACCCCCACACCTATCGTTTGCTAGTCCTCGAGCAAAACCTAACCCTAAAAAGAAAAAGAAAAATCCAAACTCACTTTCGCAGGAATCGCGATTAAACTTAGCACGTGCAATAAGTCTTTAAATCTCTAGGTTATCTTAATAGACGAGTGTTGTCTCATGAGGGTTTGCAGTGAATATACCTACAAAATTCATGAAGAAAATAGATTAAGGAATAAAGAAAAGAAAAATAAGGATAACCAAAAATAAAAAAATAAAAATTTTATACAAAAGAAAGAAATTTTTTTTTATAATATTTTCATCAATTAATCTCACTAATATACAAACTCACGCATTTAGATTATCAATTTTCAAATCGAGCATCATATCAGATACACTTATCATTTTAATCAAAAATTTAAATCCTATCTTTAATACCTATTAACAGATAATCCATTGGTTCCTATACATCTACGTGCACGTGTGATAGTCTAGTTCGGCGTTAGACTCCAATTCTAACTCATGATTCATCTCCTCTCTCATAACAATTTTTTTTCTGCTTTTCTTTTTTTTAAGAATATTTCACGTTTCATGTGAATATTCACGTTTGCTTAGGTGCAAAGTATCCGATTACTCGGTTCATACTCTTTTTTTTCTTCTTCTCTTTTTTTTTAAGAATATTTCACCTTTCATGCGAATATTCACGCTTACTTAGGCACAAAGTACCCGATTACTTGGATCACACTCTTTTTTCACTCTTGAGGATATTGCCTTAATACCAGGCTCACCCTATTATTTTATTCTCACCTTTTTTTGTTTAGAGAGAGAAGATTTACTCAATCGTTATCATCTTTATTCTTAACCTAATAAACTATTGTGATGTGAAAAATAGATGTATACTTGCCTCAAAACTACTGTTAGCAATATTTAATTTTTAGATTTTAATCTTTTCATAAAATTCAAAGTATATCGTCCAATCTACTCTCATATCCAATTTCAAATCTAAATTTGTCCCTTTATCTGTAATTAGGTTGATCTATTGATGAAAATATATAAAATTATTTTAAGTTTTTTTTAAATTAGTTACCCTAAAAACTACCCAAAGTGCAAAATAAAGAAATCCAAAAATCTAAAAATAAAAATAAAATTTTAAAAATCCTAGAAAATAAAAATCTCCTAATCCACTCCCCCAGACCTAAACTTGTGTATGCTCTCATACACAAATCATTGGAGTCGTCCTCTTTACCTCCTACTAGACTCACCGGGTGCAGAACGTGCTCGTGTCGTAGAAGACTCACCCCTATCGATTTTTTTCAACTGGCGCCAAAATTTTTCAAGACCTTGTCAGACTACATTTATTTGCTAAGTGGGATCAGCTGGCAAGTCTTGATCAAAGAAGGCGTCATCCTCCTCCTCTTGTGTTAGGTCAGTGGCATATATATTTTCGTCATCAGCATTTCTATTCCAATCTTCTGGAACAGCAGCGTGATATGTCACTGAAATATTTTCGACAGCGATAAACAGCATGAGGGTGCATATGCGTCAAATTCAGTACTAGACAGACCTCTGCGATACAACTGTATAATTAAGCACGACAGAGGCAAACTAGCTCTCGACCGCATCTTAGCATCAATAATAGTGTCGAGTAGCTGTGTGCACATAAAGAAGTGAGTATCTTGATGCATAATACAATCAACAATATAAAGTGTGGGTGTGTAAAAAGATGACATATGTGTAATGCCCATAACATTAGTGTTGATTCAGCAGCAAGTTGCGTGGATATTATGATAGAGTGTTTTGTTGCTGATCTTTTTATAAAGTGTTATTTTGTAATTCAGGCCCATCCGTGTAAGATAATCCTCAATCCTACTAGGGTGTGATTCCCCGTGTGAAGGAGGATACTTGTAGAAGTCGAGATGGCCGTTGCGTGCACTTCATGTATTTGCCGCACCAATGGAGGTTTATGGTTTTGCGATCTTCCAAAATATCAGATTTCCTCAATCCTACTAGGGTGTCATTCCCTGTGTGAGGAAGGATACCTGTAAAATTCCTCTACTAACTCTGGGATATAGAATGAATTAGGTGTATAAATTAGATGATTCTATCCCAGAGTTTCGATTGCAGCGACGAAATAGACACTAAATGCAGCGAAAATTTCGCCGAAAAACTTTTCACAAACAAATCTAGCCATTATCTTTTAACAGTAATCACCACAACATATGCTAATAAAAATTTTAAAGAGAGACCAGAGAGATATTACCTCCCCTAAAGTTTCAGGGGGAAACTTCCATAGTGGGCCACTGATTGGCAGTTTTTACCGCCAAATGGCGGCTGAGAAGCCTCAGTTGGCCGGCAGCTCGGTGGATGATAACGATGGTGGTGATTCTAGCTCTTTGGTCACCACTGGCCGGCACAAGAGTTGAGGATTCAGTACTGTCCTGTAAGAAAAAATCAAGAGGCAAAGGAGGATTTTGGGTGAAGAGGGGAGGCAGCTAGGGTTTTGGGTAGATAAGATTTGGGGAAGAATGTGGCTGGTTGGGTTTATATAGAGATGGAGAATTTCAATCAGCCCCTCATCTTCCCTCAATTTTGTTTTTAAACCCTGTATCATGTTAGTAATAATATACATAATATACAAGCTATTATACAAATAAATACATGTCTCTATGCATAGATCGGGTCGAGAAGTGTCACGACCTCTACATTATCGCTTGCTCGAGTCTCTAAAAATGGTTTTAATCGTTGACTATTCACTTTGAATAAATTACCAGTTTTAGGATCCTCGAGATCAATTGCACCGTGATGGTGCACTGTCCGTACTATGTCCGGTCCACTCCAACTCGACCTCAATTTTCCAGGAAATAAATGTAGCCTCGAATTATACAAGAGAACTTTTTGTCCAGGTGTAAATGACTTGCGAATGATTGCTTTGTCATGAAATACTTTAGTTTTCTCTTTATAAATCTTAACACTATCATATGCATTCTGTCTAATCTCATCTAGCTCATTAAGTTGCAGCCTCCGCTGCTCACCAGCTTTTTTGAGCTCAAAATTTAAAAATTTGATGGCCCATAAAGCCTTATGCTCAAGCTCCACCGATAAATGACACGCTTTTCCAAATATCAATCAATATAGAGACATGCCTAGATTAGTCTTGTAGGTGGTATGGTATGCCCATAATGAATCCGCTAATTTACAAGACCAATCTTTCCTATTGTGATTCATTGTCTTCTCCAAAATCAGTTTGATTTGGTGATTAGAAATTTCCACTTTCCCACTTGTTTGCGGATGATATGGTGTAGCTAACTTGTGGGTAATGGAATATTTTTGCATAAGCGCCTCAAATGACCGAGTAGTAAAATAAGTACCGTTATCGTTAATGATAGCTAGAGGAATGCCAAATCGAGAAAAGATATTCTCTTTCAAGAACTTGACAATGACTTTATTATCATTCGATTTTGCGGCAATTGCCTCTATTCATTTGGAAACATAATCAATAGCGACTAATATATATTGG
The DNA here is from genome assembly GCA_036321105.1 of Dracaena cambodiana. Lineage (NCBI taxonomy): Eukaryota > Viridiplantae > Streptophyta > Magnoliopsida > Asparagales > Asparagaceae > Dracaena > Dracaena cambodiana. The sequence continues at coordinate 20,865,294 of JAYEPQ010000003.1, forward strand.
TTTCCAAATGAGTTAGGTAACGGTCCCATAAAATGTATACCCCATACATCGAATATTTCAACCTCAAGGATAGGTTGCAGAGGCATCATATTGCACTATAAAATTTTGGCTATGAATTGGCACCGTGTGCAAGTTTTGTAATACTCCTCAGTGTCTTTGAAAAAGAGTTGGCCAATAAAAACCAATTTGCAACACCTTTTCAGCCGTTTTCCTGGGACCAAAGTGTCCTCCACAAGCAATATTATGACAAAAAGAGAGGACACTTTGTATCTCATCATCGGATATGCATCGACATATGATCTGGTCTGAAAAATATTTGAACAAATATGGTTCATCCCAGTAAAAAAATTTTACTTGGGACAAGAACGTATATCGATCTTGCTTGGACCAATGGGATGAAATCTTTTTTATCACAAGATAGTTCACAATGTCAGCTGGTTCACGCATTAATGCAAACAATTGCTCATCGGAAAATGATTTGTTTATGGGGCAAGAATTTGTTGGAGTGTTAGGCAGGCAAGACAAGTAATCAACTACTAAATTATCAGCACATTTCTTGTCTAGTATCTCAAGATCAAACTCTTGTAACAAGAGGATCCATCTAATGAGCCTTGCTTTTGCGTCTTTCTTGGTCAACAAATATTTCAAAGTAGCATGATCAGTGTAAACTATAATTCGTGACCCAATTAAGTAGGAGCGAAACTTTTCAAGTGTAAAGATGACTGCCAGGAGCTCTTTTCAGTGGTAGAGTAATTCAATTGGGTGTCATTGAGTGTCCTACTTATATAGTAAATCACATGTGGCTGCTTATTAATATGTTGTCTAAGTATGACACCGATAGCGTAATCGGATGCGTCACACATAAGCTCGAAGGGCAATCTCCAATCTGGCGCGTGAATGATAGGAGTGGTGGTAAGCGCAGTCTTGAGCTGCTCGAATGCTCTAAGACAATCAGGTGTGAAATTCAATGGCACGTCCTTGGCCAGCATATGTGTCAAAGGTCTAGCAATTGTGCTAAAATGTTTAATAAATCTTCTGTAGAACCCTGCGTGACCAAGGAAGGAATGTATATCTTTCATTGATCGCGGCGGTGGAAGATTAGTGATGAGATCCACCTTGGCTTTGTTAACCTCAATACCATCTTTCGAGATGACATGCCCTAGAACTATGCCATTTTTTACTATAAAATGACATTTTTCCCAATTGTGTGTCAAATTCTTCTCATGACAACTTGTGAGAACTAACTCTAAATGATGCAGACACTTTTGGAATGAATCTCTGAAGATATAGAAATCATCCATGAAAGTTTCAAGAAATCATTCAACCATATCAGAGAAAATACTTACCATGCACCTTTGAAACGTGGCAGGTGCATTTCATAACCCAAAGGGCATGCGTCTATATGCAAAGGTGCCAAATGGACATATGAACGTGGTCTTTCTTGGTCCTCCGGAGTGATAGAAATTTGGTTGTAGCCAGAGTATTCATCTAAAAAATAATAGAACTCATGTCCGGCCAACCATTCCAACATCTGATCGATAAAAGGTAAGGGGAAGTGGTCCTTCCTAGTTGCAGCATTAAGCTTTCTATAGTCAATGCAGACTCGCCATCTGGTCTGCAAATGTATCAGGATAAGCTCGTTTGCATCATTCTTGACTACAGTGATTCCGGACTTCTTAGGTACTACTTAAACTGGGCTCACTTATGCGCTATCAGAGATAAGACAGATGATCCCATTGTCAAGGCACTTAAGAATATCCTTCCTCACAGCTTCTTTCATTACCGAATTCAACCTACGCTGAGAATCCCTTATAGGTCGTGTATTATCTAGTAAATGAATTCTATGTTGCACTATAGATGGATTTATCCCCTTAATATTAGCCATACTCTAGCCTATGGCTTTCCTATGTGCTTTCAACACTGATATGAGTGCTTCCTTCTGAGCTTCAGTCAAATCTGCATAGATAATGACTAGTAGTGTGTCATGTTAACCTAAAAAAGCGTACTTGAGATGATTTGGAAGGGTCTTCATCTCAAACTCAGGTGGACACTCAATGGATGTTCGTAGCTGAACTCGTGGTTCAATCATCAATGACTCAGATAGAAGCTCCCATCGAGTGGAAGACACATAATTAGATGACTCATCTAGTGTTTTCAAGAATACACTCTCATCAATTAAATCATCTAGCTCGTCAAAGAACTCCTCCTCTCGGTGCTTATTGGATAATCCTTAGATCATATTCACTTCTAGGGGCTCATCATGTGGATCACTTGGTTGATGCCCTAGATTGAATATATTCAAGTCAAGTGTCATATTTCCAAATGAAAGTGTCATCGATCCACTCCGATAATTAATAACAGTATTAAAAGTGGTCAGGAATGGACGTTCCAAAATAACTAGGATACAGTGATATGGATCCACCACATGTTGAGTCTCGAGAACTATGAAATCAACTGGGTAGATAAACTCCCCAATCTTAATCAAGACATCCTCGATCTCTCCCATAGGCGTCTTCAAAGATCTATCGGCTAGCTGTAATGTAATTCTTGTAGGTCTCAACTCTCCTAGTCCTAATTGCTGGTATACTGAGTAAGGAAGCAAGTTGACACTTGCTTCTAAATCTAGTAGAGCCCTTTCAATCACTGTAGTCCCTATAGTGCAGGAGACTGTAGGATTTCTAGGGTCTTTGTACTTCACAGGTACTGATTGAGAGAGGATGCTAGAGATGTTAGCAGCTAGGAAGACTTATTTTGGAATATTTGTTGTTCTCTTCTTTGTGCATAAATCCTTTAAGAATTTTGCACAAGCAAGTACTTATTGGATTGCATCAAGAAGAGAAATATTGACCTTAACTTGCTTGAATAACTCAAGGATGTGCTCAACCTGAGGAGAATTTTTCTTTAATCGATTTGGATAGGGAGCCTTCGGCTTATAAGTATTATCAATAGGAGGATCAGAATCAGGGGTCAGATTCCTCCGTCGTGCTAGTGGGTGGGTCATGGGATAATGATAATGATGAACCATGAGGTGATGATAGAATCGTGACATCAGGGAGTGTAGCCTGCCGTACAATAGGAGTGAAATCAGGTGGCATGGCTATATGATTGTCAACCAGTTTACTAGATCTAAGTATGTGGATGGTATTAACTTGGTTGACATGCGACTGATTAGAATTTTGAGAAACTGGCATTAGGATTTGTTATGGGTTGACTTGGAAAAGTACCCTTCCCACGTTCACTCATTTGATTTGCTAATTGTCCAATCTGCTGCTCCATATTCTTGATAGATTGAGAGTTCATAGGCAGGTGTTGATATGTTCTTTGAATGAAATCAGTTGATACTTTCATAAGATTCTGCATGTGTGTGTTAAGACTGGATTGAGACTTGAGAAGATTTTCAACGTTCTTCTCAAGTGACTGAAGTCATTTTTATTGATCAATAATAGACCCCTGATGTGGATGAGAGTGATTTTGTGCAGATGGTCTATTCTGGCCGTTACCATAATTTGAAGTGTTTGGGTGTTGGTATGCACCCACATTTAGTCTTGGGAACTGACCAGCGGCTGGAGGCTGCATATGGGGTTCGGGGCTCTCTGATATTGCCCTTGACCCCATGAGAAATTTGATTGGTTCCTCCAGCCAGGATTGTATGTTGGAGCGTATGGATTATTAATGGGTGTTTGATACAAGGCGTTAGCCTGCTCAAGTGTGTGACCCATAGGATTCACTAAAAAGGACACTCCTCCATAACGTGATTAGGAGTTCCGCAATTAAAGCATATGGGACTTTGGATTTGATTCACTTGACCCACTGGTGGAGCACTAGGAGTCTCCAGTGCCTCAATTCTCCTTATAAGGGTTGCAATCTTAGTATCGGCAGCTATAGAGTTGTCGACGCTATGGATTCCACACGTTATGTGCAGAAGTTGATGTACTGGGCTTCTCAGTGGGACTCCCACTGCATAGTCTTCCATGATAGGTCCTCAAGAAAGTCCCATACTTCATCCTCGTTTTTCCTCATGAACTCCCCGTGACACATGGACTCAAGAAGAGTTTTGGATGTGTAATCGAGTCCTTCGAACACAATTTGACACAACCGTCACTTTTCTATCGCATGGTGAGGGCACTGAGCTAAAAGATCCTTGAACCGTTCCAAGTATTTCTAGAAGGGTTCTCCTGGCACTTGACGAAATTGATTGATTTGATTTCGTATCCTTATCGTCTTATGCGTGGGATAATACTTCTTAAGAAACACCGTAATGAATTCATCCCATGTAGTGATTGAATCAGTAGGCATAATATACAACCACTTCTTGGCATTATTCTTAAGTGCAAAGGGGATGAAGCAGAGCTTAATTGTGTCCTCCGATAAGTGCTGCAGTTTTATCATTACGCATACTTCTTGAAATTCATTGATAAAGAGATATGTATCCTCTGAATCAGAACCAGTGAATTTAGGAAGCATACTGATGTACTGCAGTTTCAACTCATAGTGATTACCTGCTACGTATGGAAGTTTTATGCATGAAGAAAGTGATGTGCGCAATGGGTAACATCGATCCTGAAGGATCGGGATCGACTGGTCTATCTTGTCCCCCATGAATAAATCTAATCTCACTAGTCGACCAAATTGATCACAGTTCCAATGTGGTATGAACCAGCGACCGTGAGTTTATGCGTGAATTTCCTAAACTAATGCAAGAAGTTGGGTGTGGTGGAGAGAAAAATGATGGAATAGATATGATCAAAGAGAAACTATGATTCCTACAGTGCCTAATTATTTATTTATTTATTTATTTATTAAATTTTTTACAGAACCAGAGAACCGAAACACAGAACTGGAGAAAATCAGAGATCAGAATATACCTTCTAAGCCGCCAATTGGCAGTTTGGACCATTGAATAGTAGCTCAACCAGAGAGTTTGACTCTCTGGTTTCTGCTGCTTAGTCACGAAGTTCTTCTGATCTTTTTTTATCTTCCTATATCTGCAATTCCTATTCTTTGCATACTCAACACACACTGTTAATCCCGTACAACATTAGAAAAGGCAAGAAAAACGCCGTCGACCCCAGCAACGGTACCAAAAATTTTATGTGATATTTACTTCAAGCATACAGTTTTAGTTGTAACACTTAACAGGTCGTTCCCACAGGATCTCAGGTTTTTTTGCGTTCCTTACTCTTTCCTTAGTCTAACAGACTAACTATGAGTTTCTAGATTGGATTTATCACTATCTAAATAGCCTAGGATCTAAAATCGACTAGTTTCTAACCATATTCTTACTTCTATTATCCTTTTCTATCATAAAAATTTGATCTTCTTATTTTAATACTTATTTAAAGTGTTCTAAGTATGAGCTATCAAGTGGTCTGCAAGTATAACTCATCAAAAATACAACTTTTCATAAAAACAAACAAAACTTTTAGATAATTCAATGAAAAAATAAAATCAAAAATCCCAAACCCTAACTGAGCATAAACTATCAAGAAACCTAATTGAAGTATAACCGATCAGAATCTTAATCTTTGAGTTCTTGTATTTTAGATTTTTTTATAGAAAAATCATGTCTTTATTTATTTTATTTAAGAAGAAAAATATTAGAAAATAATTACATGGTGGATTCTACCTTCATCTACATTCTAGAGCTAAACTAATTAGCCACTCATATTTTTAATAAGCAAAATTAAGTTTTTATTCATGAATATGGTTAACCCTAATCTAGAAAGCAATAAAACCTAAACTAGAAAGTAATTAACTCTATCTAGAAAGCAAGTAAAGATCTCAAAATAATGGCTTATCTCTGGAGTACGGTATTGTGGCCGTCACTCTTCAGCAAAACCTTAATTTTATCAATGAGAAAACAAGTACATAATTACGGCCTCCTCTAGATTACAAAGATATGGCCAATATATATTGGTTCGGAATACAAAACCCTAATCTAAATACAATAGAGATACTATAAAATTACATCGAAGTCCTTGAAGAAAATCCAAATATTGGGTCCATCATTTGGTCGCTATTTAGCAGCTTAAACCACCATTTGGCGGCTAATGACTGGCCAATGGTCCTGAGTTTTCTCCTACACTAGTCTCTTGTCTTGTACACTTGATTCTCTTTACTGTATTTGACTTTGACTCTCTACGGTATTTCAATCTTATAGCTTTGCTCCCTTTAAACACTTTTTCGGGCTTTATTTCCTAATCCAGCTCTGATTCATGTCATCTCGTTTAATGAATTGGATTACCTAAAAAAAAAATACTAAAAATACCCGAGTAGTATTTATTTATATACAAAAATAGATAAAGTATGGGAGGAAAAATATAATATATGATACTCATCAGTGATCAAAATCAATGACTGCCAAAAGAACCGGTTCTGGAACCATGCGAAGGCTAGTGAAGGCAACCTTCTTCAAAATCTTTCTAATGAGCTACATGTTGGTCCACAAAAGGCTTGTGAAATTCATGAATAGATTTTCAGAGAAAGGCTATAACAGTCAATCTCTAAAGATGAGCTAAGTGAAGAGGATGTTGATTGCAAGTCCTTTGATATAGAAAATCAGCAAGGAGGTGACTCTTGTCAACAAGCAAGAAGCCAATCTGAATGAGGAAGCCTGTGGAGATCACCAAGGAAGAGTATGCTACCTTCTACAAGAACCTCACAAATGACTGCAAGGAGCATCTCGTTTTGGCTCTCTTCTTTGTCCCAAAGTGGGCTCCATTTGACCTCTCTGACACAAAGCTTCGGAGAAGTTAAAACAATACCAAGCTCCATATCCACCGTGTCTTCATCATGAACAACTGTGTCTGAGTATTTGAGCTTTGAGGATTCTGAAGATCTTCCTCTTAACATGTCCAGGGAAAGAAATGGACTCTCCGAAGAGAGATCCACTCCCTCAGCCTGTTGATGAAAGTGGTGTATTTAATTCCTAGGAACAATGCATGCTACAATGACTTATCTGCTTTGTCCTCGAGCTTGGCCTCAATAAATCCAGAGATACATATGCTAGCATCTTTGAAAGTAGCACCTGCTAGCACTCTCCATCAAAATTTAAGGATGCCGGAAATGAAAGACTCTGAGGATAGATGCTGATTCACGAACAGGAAGATGTAAGGACAGTTGTATTCAAATGGTGGAGTCCAGCCGAGCACTATGTTGGTACTATTAGTCCACAGTATTGGAAGGTTAGCATGTATTCACGAAGGACAAGTTAAGCAAGATGATTAAATTATGAGCTCAAGATTTCATACTTGGAGCAACGTGGCCATAGGATCCAGCAATGACAGACATGCACTCTGAGGCTCCAATGCCGCTCAAGAACCTGTCGAAGCCAAAATCAGCAACATGGGCTTCAAACTCAGCATTTAGCAATATATTCTTAGATTTAACATTTCTGTGAATTATCGGCGGGCAGCTGTTATGGTGTAAATGGCACAGCCCCCTTGCCACCTCCAATGCCAGCCTCAGCCAAATCGACCAGTTGAGGTTAGCCACTTTGTTCGAGCAGACTACGAGAGGCCTGACAAAAATCCAGTGCCCGATCTTGCTTGATAGGTTGAATGAGTTGAAGAGCTTGCATAAGAGGATCATGGTGGAAATGGTTATGGATGGTGCTTAAGATTTTCATACGAGGCTTCTTCCATTTCGAGTTGGCTACGAGATGTGGAGAACGAGTTGAGAATAAAGTCAAACTGAAGTCAAGCCCAAGTGAGAACTCAAAATCGTCAAAATAGACGTAAATCTCGTCAACGAGCACTTGAATGCGAGGCTATGCCCACGTACAATGCAAGACTAAACTAGCGCACGAGTCTAACTCAGCGCGCGAAGCTAAACCAACATACAAGTCTAACCCCGCGTATAGCGGGAGATTAAATTTATGCGAAGTAATCCAAACGCGAGACTAAGCTCGCTAAAACAAACAGAATGCAAACTCAAGTTCCAACCTAGCATAGAATTGCCAAGACATGAGGCTAAGTATCACCCTTGCATAGAAACAATCATAATGCAAGGCTAAGTCTTAATCCAGCAGAAGTGCCTGAATATGAAGCCAAGGCTCAGCCCCACATAGAAGTATCAGAATGCGAGACTAACACTCAGTTTTGCCTTGCGTTAGATATTTGAAGCGTTAGACTAACAGTGAGCCTCACGTACTTTATGATGAAGATGGAAGTTATTTATTGCCCTATAATAGACCCTATGACCAGCCAAATGAGGCCACACAGGGGGTGGAACCCGTATCAAGTAAACCTCATGGCTAAGCCCTTATAAAGCGATCAAGATGCGAAACTAAGCTCATGTAAAGCAACCCAAACGCGAGGCTATGCCGGCGTGGAGTGCAAAGTTATACTTGCGACTAAAGCGGAGGCTAATCCATTGTGCAAGGCTAGGCTAGCGCAAAATTTCAACTTATTGCGCGAAGCTAGCGCACAAGTCCAACTTGGTGGCGAGGCTAAACCATCCATGAGTCTGACCCTGCAATGTTACTCATGTGCAAGAATAAACCAATGTAAAACACGAAGTTATGCCCACAGCTAAAATGCAAAGTAATTTAGTGAGCGAGGTTAAACCAGCGTATGAATCTAACTCAGTCTGTAAGGCTAAGCCAACACACAAGTCTAACCGTGCATATAACGCGAAGTTATACTAGCCCAATCGCGAGGTAATGCCAGCTTAAAATGAGAGGCTAAACCCACGGCTAAAAAATAATAATAATAATATATGAGGCTAAACTTGCACTCTGAACGTGAAACAAACATCTCGTAGCACTATCAAATGCGTAAATTTTGTGGTTTTCTGGTGTTTTCAATGAGGTCAATTCTACAAAAAAATCAGAATCTACATGAATTTCATAAAACCAGATATTGGAGATCCCATAGGAGTTGAGACATATTATAACTCCTACTTCTCACAGAGGGTATAAATATGAGATCAACTACCAAAAACCAAAAAAACTAATGGAAGAGGAAAGAAAATCCTTGACAACTTACCATGTTGAGAGGAATAGTATGGTTAGTCCAATACAAATGGCGAATGGTAAAGGCATCACAAATTCGTTGATAGCTGGGGATTTGCTACCTCATGATAAATTTGTCACAATAAACCCATAGCCGCTAAGGCAGAGGGGAGAGTAAATTAAGTGCTCAACAACCTATCATATTAGGGGATAAAGCATGAACTATGCAATACTATCAAAACGGCGGGAAGAGGAGATCAAATTCCTCGCCAACCCTATCATACTAGGGAGTAAAAGTATGAGATAAACTATCCAAAACCAAAAAGTTCGGGGAAGAGGAGATAAAAAATTCTCGATAACTCATTATGCTGAAGGGAATAGTATGGCTAGCCGAATACAACGGTGATTGGTAAAAGAGTGACAAATCCGTTGATAGTTAGGAGTTTGCTAAAAATCCCATTTACTTGTCATGTTATGCTCTTATCTCTGACAGTGAGATTTAAACCATCTCATCCACATCATCTAAGAAAGATTGAAGTTGTCATATTAAGTTCTTATTTTTGACAGTGAGATTTGAGCCATCTCATCCATATCATCTCGATATGATTAACTCTGGCATGTTAAGCTCTTACTTTTGACAGTAATGTTTTAACCATCATACATATCACAATAAATATTTTTTTTTGTGATCCTAATCCGATCACTGGGCTTGTCTGTTACCCAGATAAGTCACCCGAGTATGTGCAATTAGGCGCATATGTCAAAACCTGATGATCCTGACCCAATCATCTTGGCGTGTGCAGTTCAAGTTATGCGTGAGAGCCTTGAACCATCTTCACCAAAATTTCAAACATGTGCAATTAGGCATCTCTGCCGAAATCTGATGCATCTTACATGATCATCTTGGTGTGTGCAGTTTAAGTTACACGCGAAAGGCTTGAATCATCTCCACCAAAATCCTAGGCATGTGAAATTAGGAGCCTCTACTGAAACCTGATGATTATGACCCGATCATCTTGGTGTGTGCAGTTCAAGTTATGCGTGAGAGCCTTGAACTGTCTCCTCCAAAATTTCAGGTATGTGCAATTATGCGCCTCTGCCGAAAATCGATGATCTTGACCCGATCATCTTGGCATGTGCAGTTCAAGTTACGTGCGAGAGCCTTGAACCGTCTCCGCTAAAATCCTAGGCATGTGCAAGTAGGCGCCTCTGCCAAAAATCGATAATCCTGACCCAATCATCTTGGCATGTGCAGTTCAAATTACGCGTGAGAGTTTTGAACCATCTTCGCCAGAATCCTAGGCATGTGCAATTAGGTGCTTCTGCCGAAACCCGATGATTCTGACCCGATCATCTTGGTGTGTGCAATTAAGCACTTCTGCCAAAACCCTAGACATGTGCAATTAGGCGCCTCTGCCGAATCTTCTGATCTTAACACAACCATTCATTCAAAATAATCGTTTACCAAAACCATTATCATATATCACTTACATTATCGCCATCATGTCCAAAAACCATCAAGTCATTGTCACTTCACTCCCATTCCATCACCATCATTACACATTGCTAAAAAATTATGAAAGTAAGCAACATGAAACTAAAAGAGCTCTTTATTCATGTTTGCAGGAATGAAGAAACAAGCAAGCGCAAAATTCATCATTGCAAAGTGGATATTCCATGAACAAAAAAGAAAAGGTCAGAAGCCAACAAGAAGATAAGATCGACCAAAGGATGTCCTTGTGGTGCTACGTCAACAAAATCACCCAAAACTACTGCGTTAATGATCACCTCTTATAGTCATCGATGATTCAATTGTTGTTATAATACAATCACAGAACAGCTCTTCAATCAATGAATGGTGCAAACTTTTGACAAAATCTTAACAAAGAAATCTAAAGTATTTCGAATCTCGCTACAAATTGATGATGAGATTTTGAAAATTTTGGAGGGGTCCTGTTGATGGGTAAAAGGTAAAGAAAAATCTTATATGCGAGGCTACCTGTTAGATCACATCAAAGAATCTCTAATTAGTTGGAGATTGGATTTTGTTTAGATTTAAATATCCAATCTTATCTAATCATACTTGATCTTAATTTTGAGTATCTAAATCATAACTAAACACATCAAATTAGAGATTCTGACAAATCTTGAAGATCAGATCAGGTCCAGATACGATGAACCAGAGATTTTCAAATCTTTTTAAAAGAGAAACAAATATTTGATCTTATCTATAAGGCAGAAGATCTAACCACCTCATGCCTATAAATAGGAATCATGAGGCATTGTGCAAATCACATTTTGGGGGACCCAAGGTTTGTACTCTTGAGCGCATAATTGATGAGCTCTAGAGTGCGTACAATCTTGTTAATCCAGTCAATTTAACATGCCTACGTGCATTCCAAAAATCTAGCAAGTAGGGCGATCTCATTCTGTTTTCAAGCTCCTATCAATGTCGGATCATCAACGGAGTCCACGAAACTTACAGTCTTGATGGATTCTATCATTACTACAAGAACTCACGTCTTCTATAAAAGAGAGCGACGTAATATAAGTTCTCTCGTTTGTTTTCAATTGTTCTTTTTCATTGTAATCTTTGAAAAAGTATTATAATTTTGAAAAATTATTGTAATCAATGGAAGAAAGTAAGATTTTTGTGGAGAACAATTAAGGGAGTAGTAAATGAGACAATTCAATAATTCACAACAAATCATCCCAAATGCATAAGCCATCCTTGAGATAACCAGATAAACTGATCAAGTCGGAATAAGTATAATATACTCAAAAAATTCAATACAATGAACTTAAGAGTTGGGGCTATTGTTGATCCAAAAATTGACTAGCCAGAGCCCATAAGTAGAAGCCCCTTTTAATGAGGGTCCATCAAGCTTTCGAAGCATAGGAGGCTCAAAATTCCTTTATTTATTAGGAACCTCTAGAGAGCTGGAAATTGAGTTCAACTAATAAAGAAGTCTTTCTCTAAATATAATCCATCTCATATCAGAAAACTGCATGAATTCATATTCTACTATGACTCCACTATCGAATAACTATAAATATATCTCTCCTCCAGAAAGAGGAGGATCTTCTATATCTTCTACATCTTCACTAAATACTCAATTTTTGAGAGCTTGTAATCTCATGAGAGAAAGAAGAAAGTCAGTGAGAGATTGTAATCATTGTTTTTTCTCCAATAAAACTCATGATGAGTAACCAATTTTCCACCAAGTGCATAGGTTCGAGATTCATCTCGACCGAATCTCACAAAATCTCTATGTATGTATTTTTCTGAATATTTTTCCTTTATTATTTAATAACTATACTTCAGGTCCTTAACTGAGATTCCGCACTTGGCAATTTACTCACTTCAACTAAGGTTCGAGCCAGTCTCGAGCCCAATTTTCTGTTTGGTGTTTAAATCAATTCGGTAAACTTAGCCGGTCAAATTTGGTATCAATAGGATGTACACATAAGTACTTTATTAGAGGGACTACATTTAGGTTCAATCATAAATAAAGTAGGAGACATAACCACTCAACCAAGTGTATTGTGAAGAGCAAAATGGCTAGGCCCAATTTTTCTTTGAAATGGGCCCTAATTGGGGTCGCGAAAATAGCCCACTACTACCGTTCAAAAAACTTTGAGCTTTTACTTAACCTTTTGCTTTTTCCAAAATATCCAAGTAATCACCGAATAACGATAATAGTAAAGTAAATTCACTGCTTATACTTAAAAAAAAAAATAGTAACAACTAGTTGACAACCCAATATCCTCAACAACCCCCAAAAAAAATGAAAATCGGGAAAAGAAAATCTCACACAAATCCATTCATCTCTTAATGCATTTCTGCATACGCACACATTCAGCAAAGTGCCCATTTCTGGTTGTTCATTTGTAATCTAATTTTTTTTCTTTTTAAAAAAAATCCGTTTTTCCTTTTTTTTTATAAGGAAAAAAAGAGGGGTAAAATTAAAAGAAGTGCTGAAATGTCATGATGAATAAGGGTGAATCTATGTATTTCCCGTTTCTACCCATTTCTTGCCTCACACATTCTTCCACCAATGATGATGATTCCTTCACCTAAATACTAGTAGAATCAAACAATAATTACTAATCAAAGAAAAAAACACAACAAGAAATAAGTTGTTGAGTCCAAAATTTATCAGTTAATTAATGACTAATCAATCACATCAATTCTATGACCAACACAAAGATTAGATCGAGCAAGACACGACCAAGGAGTAAAAAGGAGAGAAAATACAACTTCCAAGGGAAGTGTTGGGACAAAATAAGCCAAAAATTATGGAGATAGTATGAATAGATGTCAGGAGTTTCAGCCGAGACGGATGCATGTCCGTGGTGAAAATGTCAACGGATTAATGGGATCTTCGTACTATCAATTGTACAAGATCTCTTAGATAATAATCTCACTTCTCTCTTATTACAATCTCTTAACAGAATTGCTCATATTTAGAATTTAAGCTTCCTCCTCATGGAGGATGAGTGCTTCAATAGATATGTGGTGATCGTAATCAAGATAGAACTAAAAGCCTTGAGCTTTCCTTACATTGGTTGAAATGGATGTCTTGGTTAATGTGAAGGGGAGCAGTAGTCAACTCCAATCGTGTCAACATGCATTATTCTCATGATAGATGAAGCCGGGCTTAGTGTGGATTGCCTTCAAATGGGCCTCCAAGGGCCAAAACTTTTTCATGAATTGTCCCTATAATGGGCTTTAGGCTCTTGGGCTTTGGCATGTAATTTTTTGAAACAGCAATAGGCCCCTCCTGATAGCAATCTCGTGGTGCATTAGAACTATAAGTTTTTTCTGGAGAATTCAATTACATACTTTTTTCTAGTGAGTTTAGTACTTGCCCAAGAGTCAAATAGCAGTGGCTTCACAAAAAGTCTTCGCAATCTGGAGATGAGTAAAAACTAACTGCTTAAACTAAATTTTGGTGAGTTGTACTCGTCTTTGTTCAGATAGCAACAACTTTGAAAAAATAAATCTGGGTGATTTATCATTGTCCAAAGGACTTTAGTAAGCCACCTTCAGGCGAGTGAGCCTTAACACTAGCTGTAATGCTTTAGACATGATCAGAGATTCCATATTCATACTCATCTGGAGAAATCTATATGAATCCAGTCGGAGTTAGTTTACTACCCGAAGGACTTATGTTTGATACTATGTCTACATGAGTGGTGATTCTATGTAACTCTCTATTTTTCGGTTGCTTACAAAAAATGAGGAGCACAAAAATTTCAAACCTCATGGGCATATGATCTTAGAATAATAATAAATACAACCTCATTTACATGAGTAAATAACAAGTTTGAAAATTAAGAGATAATTTATATTGATAATGAGTTTATTAGATAAAACGGTATTGTTCTATTTATGTACAATAAAAAATCAAAAGATGAGTTTGATCCTATTCTTCATTGTCATTCTGCCTGATCAAGAAAGTAGGGATCTCGGTAGGTGCAAGCTCTCTTTACATATCTTTGAAAGTTAAATCCAACAAATAATACACAGAGAGAAAGCTACTATCATAGTTCTGGTGTGCCAATGCATGTAAACATACTTATACCAGTGTGGGTTATGATCATATTAACATGAACATGTAAGCAAGCATGTATAATTAAACATGAATAACATAAGAAATTTATATATCATGATTATGTATTCTAAAAGTAACACTATTTATGAATAACATAAAATAACACTATTTTTTTATCGTATAAATATCCCTGCGTATCCATAACTCCACCATACTCTCAACGGCATTGAACCATGCCAACTTGCTAGCAGGTTCCTTTCAGTCTCTATTATTTGATATAATAACGGTCATACCATATTAGGGTACTAGTCATCACTTGATGATTCAGTATTACCCATAATGCTATAGTAAAAAATTCTCGACCTTAACATTACATTAATTCTTATATGATATGGTACTTATCTATCATATAGTTTCTCCAATCTATGAGTTCACGGTATATGATACACATGATTTATAGTGGCATCATGATATAATTTATTCATTACCATGTACATGTCCATTATCGATTGACCATGATATCAATAACAATAAACTGCTGAGCCATTTTCATACAATATCTCGATATTTCATTCCTCATTATATCACCAAGTCTATTACCATGTCCATCATGTACTTTTCATGACGATATCATACAATGTGTCATTACTAGGCAAGGGAGTGTCATACTTGCTTAGTTACCATGTACCATCTCATTGTCATGTATTTTGTGTAATCAAGAATTATATATGTGATGTATGCGCATAACTAAACATATGTCCATGGTCAACATAATTACACATAGGTATTATATATTTCATAAATTCTGTCATACTTGAATGACCTAATCACTATTTAAATTATGTACCCAAACACTTGGCTCATCCGAGAAAATTATCTTATCGTTAGTTGGCGACGGTCTGGTCCTTGACGTCTTAGTAGCAAGAACAACCTTTACACATGATTCATACTTGCCATAAAACTTATATGTAAGATCTTGGAACAATTTCTAGTATCAATCTTAGTTTAAATTTTAAAATTATTATTGAGAATTCAACCCCTAATTTATCAGTTATAACCAATTTACGTTATAGTCAATTTTAAAGACAGTAAAATATACACATGGCATCTAGATAATGTCCCAAGTCTATAAGAAATATTTTACTGTCAACTGTGGAAAATGAATCACTAGCTGGCAGTTTTAACCACCAGTTGGCGGTTCTTTCTACCAAAGTTGGTCCCCAGTTTTTAATCTATAGTCAAGATTTGAAGCATAGTTCTAAAAAACATTATCGGATTGATAGCATGCATTACTAAATCATGGAATTGCTTAAAATCCTAGATTAATACTAACTTCTTTAGCAAGAATCAACTTTCTAAATCCTAATTTACAAATTGACCACGATATAATAAGTAATCATATTATCTAACATTATTTTCTAACCCTATATACCATGAATAACTCATAGATAAAGGTTCATTGCAATCAGTAATCATTGAAAGTCACCTCTAATGACTTACAAAACTTACCCATAATTATGAAAAAAATAATTCGAACCATCTTTTTATGATCATGCTCTTTTATTTTAATAGACTCTATGCTATTTATTTTAATTATTCACAAGACTTCACTTAATTATATCTGAAATACTAGAGTTTGGTGTCTATTTGCAGCATCTATCGGAGCGTACCAAATATTATATCACTCAACAATAACAATAACAACAATTAAGTCTTTTATCCCAAGTATTTGGGGTAGGCTAAAAATACATGAACCAAAAGAGAATCACGCTGGATCGACCACATTGAAATATATCTTCTTAGTAGGAAACGTCCCAACGAAATTTATTTTTTGGCTTATATCATAATATGTGACAATGCTTCACGCTAGTTGTCATAGGTCCATCACAACCCTCCTTCTTTATCCTGATTTGGGATAATAAAAAGATAAATATTTAAGCACAACACTAGCAAATGTTATATCAACCACATTCTGTTAATTTTGTGCCCACTAAATGAATGGTTAAATGAATAAAAATCTCCAATATATTAGAAGAAATCCTAGTTTACTGTTCAACATTGTAAAGTCCGATAAAAAAAGATAGAATTTCACATCCATATGAGGAAGCACTCCTACAATATTGCTTAATATCCACTTCTTTCATATTTAAAAATATTTTCTTTAAAACGACACATGGGCGACCTCAGGGCAGAAGAACTGGCCGGTCCATGGAGTGACAGTAGGTTTTGTTGCTACCTCCTAGGGAGAGGGTCACGGACTAAAATTAAGGCCCAAATATTTTTCAATACTATATTAGCAAGCATATTGAATAAGAAACCATACTTACTAAATAAGAAACCATGCCGCCGCACCTTTGCCAGCCTTTCCCTGTTAACGTGGCCATTGTTGACCTCCTTGCTACCTCCGCAGCTCCTCCTACCACCTCCTTCGAGAAGAGCATAGTTAAGTTTGCCCCTAAATATGTGGATGTAACTTAAACGATGCTGGTTGAAGTCCACCCTCTTCATTCATCAGAGGGCTTAGGGTTGCTCCTAACCCCTCTCGACTCGAAGGAGGGGGTGATAGAGCAACAGAGGTGATGCAGTGACCAATAATGGCCACGGGAGGACAGAGGAAGTTGCAGTAAGGCAACAGACATAAGAGTTCCTATTCTTTTCTTTCCCTCTTCTTTTCTTTTATTCCACTTTTTCACCCAAGTGAAGCAGGGTGGTATCTGTGTGACCGCCTAGGCGCTAGGCGGCGGCTTCCCATCATGCCTTGTCCACCACTTTCTTTAACAATACAGCCTTATCCACCACTTTCTTTAACAATACAATAATAACAAAGTTTTTTATCCCACGTACTTGGGGTAGGCTACATAAACCATTGATCACATAGATGATCCCTCTTTTCTCATTCCTATCAAGCAATATGCCTTCCTTTATAGCCTCTAACATCCATATATTTTCGTATCATCTCCATCTATATTTTCTTCGGTCGTCTCTTCACTCTTTAACTTATCTTATGTTGATAAGGTCTACTTGTCGAACTGGTGGAACTATAGGTCTACGTTACACATGATTAAATCATTATAGATAACTTTCTCATATCTTCTCTTCTCTAGAACTGTGTTTACCTGAATAAGAATATCATCATTTCTTACTTTATTTTTTTTAGCATTACCGTACATTCAATAAAACATGGGGATCTCTACAATGCTTTTCTTCTGTGAAGACGTCTCTATATAAACCACATTCCGTGCCTATAATATTTTTTCTTTTAGTTTTAACCCGCTATGCTCCCATTAAACTCTTGTTGCGCTCCTTAATTTTAACAAGCCTCATTGGAACCTATAATTGATCTTACTATCAATACTTCTATCGTTTTGAATGATAATACCCAACTATCTAAATTGATTGCTTATTTGTATTGTCGAGTGGCACAACATTATAATTAGATTCTTTATTTACTAAATTTATACGCCATATTCTCTGTTGTATACATTTAATTTAAAACCTTGAAATTCTTGTCTTGTCTCCATAACTCCAACGAGGCATTTACCCCCACTCTCGTCTTATTGACATACACTATCATAAGAAAATAGTATACACCAAAGTATCCTTTAGTGAGCTCATACATTACTATGACAAATAGGTATGGACTCAATTCAGATCTTTGATGCAATCTAATTGTGATAAAAAATCACTTGTTATGCCATCACATGTTTTAATATTTGTCACTATTTCATCATACATATCTTTAATCATGTCAATATATTTGACAAAGACACCCTTCCTCATCAATGTCCATATAGCATCACTCTTAGTACCTTATTATAGTATTTTCTAAATTAATAAAGACCATACTCAAATCTCTAGTTATCTCTCGAAATAACTCTATAACTGGACAAAGTAAATGAATAGTTTTTATCATTGATCACTCCGACATGAATCCAATTGATTCTCTAATATCATAGTAGACTATCTTAACATATGTTCAATTAATATTTCCTAATGCTTTATAATGTAACACATAAGTTTTATTATGTGGTAGTTGGAACAACTATTAATATCACCTTTATTCTTATATAAAGCTACTTGAATACTCTTAATCCATTTATTTGGCATCTTGTTAGTTTGCTAAATCTAATTAAAAAGATTTGTTAGTTACCTCACATCCATGTCTTCTAAATATCTTCATAACTCAATAGAATTTCTATATGGGCTAACAGTTTTTCTTGATTTCGTCCTCTTTAAAGTCTCTTTTATTTCAGATTCTTTAATTTAAGCACACAGAATACGAGTCATATACTCACACTAAATAGTGAAGTCACCCGGATCTTGTATAAAACTACCATTATATAATTTGTAAAAATAAATCTCCATATTTCTCTAATCTCCTAGTCTTGAATTAGAACCTTCTAATTCTCATTTTAAACATGCGTTACAATACATATATCTCTAGATTTTCTCTCTTAATCAATTTTTTTTTTATATATTCTTTTCAAGCATGTCTTTGTATAATTTAGTTTTTGCATCCCGAACAATTTTCTTACCCTCCTTACCTAGCTTATACCTCCCCATACTCACTTCATCATTATTCTTTTTCAAATCTTTATTAATGTTCTACTTGATCTTAATAGCATTTTCTATTCCTTATTCTACCATGACATGTCCTTACATGATCGAGCACCACCTTTTAATCACCTTATATTGTTAACTACATCTCAATGTAGCTAATCATTTTGTTCCATGTTATATTAAAATTATCATATGGCCTTTCCAATCTGCTTCCTATACAACTCTTTCTACAAAGACTCTTTGGTTAATTTATAACTATCACCACTTAATTTTAGAATCTAACTAATGCTCAATCATTCCAAGTCCCCTTCTAATTCTAGCATCTAAGACTAAGAACTTGTGTTGGGTTACTATACTCACTACAAGAAAATACAAAATTCGTGTCAAGAAAAGTCATCACTAAAGACATAATTGTTGTCACTAAACATTTTAGTGATGATTTTCATGACGACATTTAATTATTACGTATACGGCCGTTGCGAATGTCATCCGTGACGACTTTATGATCTCATCACGAAAAACCTTTTTTTGGTGACAATATTTAATTGTCACCATAAGATTCTACTATGACGATATCAGTTGTCACTGAATGTCTGCTTTTTGTGACAATAGCAATTGTCACTATATACAATACGTGACAAGTAACTCTCGCCACTATAAAGTGTCTACTGTGATAGTATTCATTGTCACAAAAAGTCTTCCTTTTGTAACAACAGTCGTGGTAACTATATATATTATGTGACGATATACTATTGTCACAAAACCATATATGTTGTTACGTAATATTTTCTTTTGCAACGAGATTTATTGTCACAAAAGATGTATAGTGACATGCGATATATGTTGTCACTATGAACATATTTTGTGTGAGTAGTTGTTGTCACTAACTATCCATTTTAGTGACAATGTTTGTCATTACTATATTTTTTAGTGACAATACTAGATAATTGTCACTAAAGAAGAGATTTACTCACAATAAATACTGTCACTTAAAAGCTGATTTAGTTACAATAAATTTATTACTAAATTTTTCTCCAGTGACAACACGTCACTAACATACATTTTCTATGACAACATATATCACAAAGACAAATTTCATCACATTTACAGCAATCATAGTCCATAAAATATAATCGAAGGTAATCTAATAACAATCATATATAATTTAACAATATATTATCACCAAAACATTTGAATCAACAAGTCCAATAATAAAAAAAAACATGCATATAAAATAACATGTTTAAGTACTTTACAAATATTCAAAAGTTTTGTCCCAATGTTAAATAAGTTCACCATCGCAAAAATAAACAGTCTATGTCCAAATACTGAATAATACCAATTAACTACAAAAAAATTAAGAATTGGATGGTTGCATAGAATTGAAAAAATAGCCATACATTCTTGAAGCATTAAATCAAACTCAAGTTGTATTTCAACTCGAATCTATGATTTTATTTCATCTTGTGTCTGAATTCGATCCTCAGTTTGTACATCTCTTTCTTTAAAGTCTATCCTCATTGCATTCTTGACTTCTGTAAATTGTTCTTTCGTTGAATCTTTAACTTCAGTAGCAGCCCTTTGTACTTAGTTTTCCACATCTTGTCTTGTCTTTTTACTTGGAGGTTTTTTTCCTGCTCCTTTTACACAAACATAACTTGATTTTTCTCACAGAACATGAATCAAGATCTCATCATTAGTCATCTGTGATTAACTCTCCTGTGTTTGCTGCACAACAAGTTGCTATAGTTCGTCCTAAATTAAGATAGAACCAATTATAATTTCTATAATTGGAAAATAAAAAAAACAGTATTTATTGCATTAACTTTCAAGAACAGTGATGAAACTTTGCTCATCAAATAATGTCCGTTATAATGAATGCATCAACTATATGGACATAATATCATATGCTCAACATAAAAAAACCCATCAATTGGAGTGTAATATTGCATATCAGTCGTCCAATTTTTTAATGATAAAAGTACATGCCATGAATATAAAAGTTTTGCGGTATTGAATATGAACAATGCACTAGGAAACTATAACTATGAGATTGAGAAGATGGCACTAATGATACTTCAATTAAACAACAGTAAAATTTAGCCTAACTCCACAAAAGCTCCTCACCAACCACACGCCAATAGAAGTAATAATCTCTAACCTAAACTAAGAATACTTATCATATGCTCGCATACATATGGCTTTTGAATTTATGCATAGTGCAATGACACTGCCAGTGAATAGCACAAACTACTAGAGTCTAAAAAACAATAGATATGTGATGACCTTATTGTGCATATACATATCAGATATACATAACAAAGCAACCATGTTGAATAAAAAATGTAGCTTCCTTTTATCTCTCATAAATACATTTTCCTCCCAAAATATTATTGCAAGGCAAAGTTCCAGCCCACAGTACTTAAAAGTTGCAACATGACAGAACCTTAGATTTCTAGATTTTTTTTTTCTCTCAACACCACATACAGAACATACAACAAATATAACAAACACAACACAACACACACAAGTACAACTAATAGTAAAAAAAATGCACAATATCCATAATGCCTACAACATGCACAACATGCACATAGCCAAAATGCCTACGACATGCACAACATGCGCATATTGTGTGTGTATGTGTGTATAAGAAACCAAACAAACTAGTTATCGAGAAAATTAACTAACAAATGTCTGTAAGGTAACACTAACCAAATTCATAAATTAACACTATCCAATTATCTGAAATAAATTACAAACTAAAACAACTCCCAAAAGTGTATTTCACTAAAAGTGCATTCCCAAATTTCATGATTTTCTATATGCAGTTTATATAAAATGTTAAAAAAGACTTACATGGATTTCTTTAGATTTCAGATCCGATCTTAATATCGAATTAGCTATACTAATCTGGTAGTTTGGATAATCTACTGTAACACAATAATATGCAATTTTATTATTATTATTATTATTGTTGTTGTTGTTGTTGTTGTTGTTACTACTGCTACTATTATAATTATTATTGTTCTACAAAAACTGCATACAAAAATATGAATGAACTTTCCACTATTCTAACCATTCTGATACATTCAATTTTTTCTAATTAGCACATAATTAAAATTTTTGAATTATATGATCAGAATTATGCATGATGAAACTCACTACAGTGAACATACAACATCAGCAACGATTGCAAAAAAATTAAAATAAAAAGAAGAAGAAGCACACCAGACCATCAGAGCGATTCAATGAGGGAGAGGACGAGGGAGGGGCGACCAAAGTTGGGGCAGGTCTTGACAACATGCGTCGCTTGACTGCTGCCGGAGTTGGGGCGGGTCTTGCGTCACCACTGCGGGAGTTGGGGCAAGCTCGCAAATGTCTTGCGAGGGCACGTGGATCTTGCAAGCGGCTTGCGAGGGAGCGTGGATCAGGCATACATGGTGGATTGCGAGGCAGGTCTCGCTGGACGAATGGACTCGGCAAGTGTGAGACGTGCAGCTTCCGCTCTCGCGGTGCTATGAGAGAGGGACTTGTGGCGGCGTTGTACTATAGTTCTTGGGGCGGCAAGGGCAGCGAGGGCGGCAGTATGCTATAGATCCTGGGGTGACGGTGTGAGACAAGAACTCTGGGAATACTTGCGGGTCGTGTAAATGATTGTTGGGAGATCTCACCTCAATATACGGAAAAAGGAAAATAAGTAAAATAATTAATTTGGAGATAACAATGATCATAGGTATATACGATACTAGAGTCGTAAAGGGAAATAAATTTAAGATTCTAAATTTAGGGATACCCAATAATTTATTAAAAAATCAAAAAAATTATGTGACAATTTTATCCATCACAAAAACTCAATAGAGAAAACAATATAATACTTATCACAAATATTAAAATCTAAATTGTATTTTGTAACAACAAATATTTATCGTGACAAAAAAATTGATATTTGGTGATATAAGTTTTTAAAAATTATGATAATGTGACAATTATTAATTTTCGTCTCAACAAAACATACTTTTTAGTGATAAAATTTATTTGTTGTCACCCTTTTAATGATAATTTTTTCATTTCTCACAATAAGTTCACCACTAAATCATAAATCTGTGACAACTAAAACTTTACATCACATAAAAACGGATATTTAGTGTCAAGTTTTAATACATTGTCACTAAAAATGTGGATTACATAACTAATACTTATTTTCGTCACAAAAAACCCTAAACTTTTGTGACGTAATTTATTTGTTGTCATAAAATACTCTCGTTTAGTGACAATTTTTAATTCATCACAAAAATCTCGTCATTGAAGTACAATTTTATGACAAAAAACTATTATTGTCATGAAAAATAAATATCTAGTGACAAGTTTTAAAAGTTGTCATAAAAAAATAGGATTACGTGACGAATATTGATGAGTGCCATATATTGAATATTTATAGCCTCCATATTATCTATTTTTGTATTTAAATAATACTACTAGGGTATTTTTAGTGTGTTTTTAAGTAAACATATTCCTACAAGGAGATGACATAAATTCAGAGTCAGATTAGGAAATCAAGTCCAGAAAAAGCTAAAAGTGAGCTAAGTTACAAGATTATGAAGTTACAGAAGATCTAAGTCCAATACAGTCATTCATATCAAATGAAAAAGACTAGAACTTAATGTGAAAGAAATTTGAGGCCAATTCTTCATATTTTTACTTCTATTTGGTGGCATTTGCTGCCAATTGGCGGCTCCATGGGGCGCACTCTGGGAGAATTTTCTACAGGGGTTTCGATGTAATTTTATAGTTTCTCACTTGTACTCAAATTAGGATTTGATTCTCCGAAGCCTATATATTGGCCGTATCCTTATAATCTAGGGTTTAGGATGTAATTTTGTACTCTAATTTTATTGAATAAAATTAGGATTTGTTGAGGGGGTGACGATCGCTATACTGACTCCAGAGGTGCCATTTTTTGTTCATTATTATTTCTTAGGTAATCTTCTTCTAATTACTTTTTAGATAAATTTATCTTGCTTTCTAGTGTAAACTTTAATCACTTTCTAGAAAAAATATTATCTTTTTAATTAGGAGTATGAGTAGCTAATTAGTTTAGTCCTAAGATGTAAATGAAACTAGGGATTAACCTCAAATTAATCTATTTGTACTCTTTCTAAAATAAAAAAAAGATAAGATTTTCCTGTGAAACAATAAAAATACAAGAACTCATAGATTAAAACTTTGATAGATTATGCTTAATTTAAGTTTTTTGATAGCTTATGCTTAGTTAGGATTTGGAGTTGTTGGTTTTTATTTGCTTTGTTGAATTTACGTAACGATTTAGTTTATCTCTATAAAAAGTAATTTCTTTAATGGATTATACTTGTACACTATTTTATAGTCCATACTTAGGATACTTTATGTAGGAATTAAATTAAAAGATCATATTTTTATTAAAGAAGAAAAATGAATGGATAATATTTGGTTGTAAACTAATAGATTCCATATCTTAGGCTAATTAGAATACAAATCTCATCAATCTAGACTCATAGTTAGCTTGCCAAGATAATAGAATTAGTAAGATTGTAAAATACTCTAGATCCCTATGGGAATGACCTGTTAGTATTACAACTGACACTGTGCGCTTGCAGTAGATATTTCATTCAAGTTTTTGGTGTCGTTGCAGGGGATCGACAATATTTTCTAGCTTTTTCTAATGTTTTATGGGTTAACAGTGTGTGTTGAGTGTGCAGGGACCAGAAAGTGCAGATACAGGAAGATAAAAGGGATCATAGAAACTTCAAAGTTGCGTAGCGGAAACCAGAGAGAATCTCTGCGGTTCTGTCACTAATTGGCGGCAAGAACCGCCAAATAGTGGCAGCCCAGGTGATTTTTGATCCCAAATTTTCTCCAGTTCTTTGTTTTGGCTCTCTAATTTTGTAAAAAAATAAAAAAAAACACAATAGGAACAATAGGAATCACATCTTTTTTTTGATCATATCTCTTCCATCGTTTTATTTTTACCACACCTCACTTCTTGCATTAGTTTAGAAAACTCACACATCCACTCACGGTTGCTGATTCATGCCACATTGGACTCGTGATCAATTTGATTGATTAGTGAGATCAGATATCTTCATGGGAGACAAAATGGACCAACCGATCTCGATCATTCAGGATTAATGTTACCCGTTGCGCACATCACTACCATCATGCATCAAACTTCAACACGTAGCTAGTAATCACTATGAATTGAATCCACAGTACATCAGCATGCTTCCTAAATTTACTGGTTCTGATTCTGAGGATGCATATCTCTTTATTAGTGAATTTCAGAAAGTATGCATGATGATTAAACTGCAAAACTTATCGGATGACGCAATTAAACTTCGCTTCATATCATTCGCTCTCAAAGATAATGCTAAGAAGTAGTTGTACAATATGCCTACTGATTCAATCACTACTTGGGATGAATTCGTTGCAGTGTTTCTTAAAAAGTATTATCACATGCACAAGATGGCAAGAATTCGAAATCAAATCAATCAATTTCGTCAAGTACCGGGAGAACCCTTCTGGAAATACTTAGAACGGTTCAAAGATTTATTAGCTCAATACCCCCACCATGCGATAGAAAAGTGGCGATTGTGTCAAATCGTGTACGAAGGACTGGATTACACATCCAAAACTCTTCTTGAGTCCATGTGTCCGGGGGAGTTCATGAGAAACAATGATGGTGAAGCATGGGACTTCTTTTGAGGACCTATCGTGAAAAACTATGTAGTAGGAGAGTCCCGCTGAGAAACCCAATGCATCAACTTCTGCGCATAAGGTGGGATTCATAGCGTCGATAGCCAAAACTAAGATTGCAGCCCTTATGGAGAATTGAGGCGTTGGAAACTTCTGGTGCTCCACTATTGGATCAAGTCAATCAAATACAAGGACCCACATGTTTTAATTGCAAAACTCCAAATTATATTATGGAGGAGTGTCCACTGTTAGTGAATCCCATGGGTCCGACACTTGAGCAAGTGAACACCTTATATTCAAGACCAATGAGCAATCCTTAAGTTCATACATACAATCCTAGCTAGAAGAATGAACCAAATCTCTCATGGGGTAAAGGACAATATCAGGCAGCTCCTAACCCTAACATACAGCCTCCAGCCAATGGTCAGTTCCCAATACCTAACAGGGTGTATATCAACACCTAAATGCTACGAATCAAGGAAACAACAAGAATAGACCACCTGCACATAATCAATCATATTCACAGCAGGGGTCTAACAATGATTATGATAAAGGACTAACGACACTTCAAAGGAATATGGAGAACCTTTTCAAGACGATGTCCAATTTAGACATACAAATGAAAAATTTAATAAAAGTGTCTATTGATTTTATATAATGGACCGACTAACAATTTCTTGTAAGTTCTCAGTTGATCAAGAATATAGAGTAGCAGATTGGACAGTTAGCCACACAGCTGAGTGAGCATGGGCCAGGTACCTTTCCGAGACAACCAATAATAAACCCCAACTGAAACTCATCTCAGTCTGTTTCATCCCATATTTACCAATACAATGCCATTCACATGCTCAAATCTGGAAATCAAGTGGACAATAATGTAGCCATGCCTCCTAATCTCACTCCTACCATTTCTTAAACTACACCATCTTTTCCATCTCTTTCTCCACATCTATTCCATCACTTCCATTACCATCACATGCTCATTTGGAAGAACCTATTCCTAAGCCAAAAACACCATATCCCAATTGGCTTAGGAAGCTTTCACCATAAGTAGAGAAGATTCTTGAAATATTTCAACAGATGAAGGTTAATATTCCACTCCTTAATATTAAACAACAGGTTTCTACTTATGCCAAATTTCAAGGATTTGTGTAATAAAAAACGAGCAAAAAACGTTCCTAAGAAAGTTTTTCTTCCTACAAATATATCGCAAATCATGTCTAACTCTTTGCCTGTCAAATACAAAGATCCAGGATCCCCCACAATCTTATGCACCATTGGAAACGCTATATTTGATAGGGTATTGCTTGATTTAGGGGCAACTTTCAACTTTCTTTCTTACACTGTTTATCAGCAGCTGGGGGGGGTTAAAAAACTTCAACCTACTAAGATCACATTACAGCTAACTAATCGTTCTATCAAGAGACCACTTGGTATGGTTGAATATGTGCTCATTAAGGTCAGCGAGTTCATCTTTCCTGTAAACTTCATTGTTTTAGAAACTGAGCTGATTTTTAATTTACATAATCAAATTCCCGTTATTTTAGGCAGACCAATCCTTGCAACATTAAATGCATTAATTCATTGCAGGAGTGGCCTCATGAAGCTATCATTTGGTAATATGACTGTGACATTGAACATATTCAATATGGATGAGCACACAATGAGCTCTCTAATTGAGGTAAACATGGTTCACAGTTTGTACTCTCATACTACCCCGCTTGTGCTAATGATGAATCCTCGTTTGAGCAAATTTTCGAAAATGACCTTATATTATTAGATGAATTGGCACATACTGATTCTATGTATAGTGACACTTGCGCAAGTATGTCATGAATTTATGAGCAAACTTTTGAGGATTTGTTTGCAAAGAAGCTCACATTACTTCGTGAGTTAGAAAGGCCACCACCACATTCACTTGATCATATTGCACTTTTCTCACCTCACTATATTTCTACATGTATGCTTGTTACTAACGATGATTGGCAGGATTATGATAAAGAATTCTTTAACCCAATTATTAATGCTTACATGTGGACAAAGAAAAAGTGAGGGCAGCATAAAATACAGACAGGTAATTTCGTGACTTGTAGAAGGATGATGAGATATAGTAATGCACCCACTTTACGTTTAAAATGCACACACTATGAAAGTAGAAAGCGATCGAGAGGTCGTAACAACTTTCCATTGGTTAAGAGGATGACGATATTGAGATCGTAACTTTTTACGACTCTCATTATTTGTATAGTAATTGTACAATAATTTTCATATTTATTTTACCACCCTTGGTTTGTGTATGGCATACACAAGTTTAGGTGTGGGGGAGTGGGTTATGATAGGATATTTTCTCTGTGTTTTTTTAGGATTTTTAGTTTTTCTAGAATTTTTATTTTATTTTTAGATTTTTGGGTTTCTCTATTTTACACTTTGGCTAGTTTTTAGGGTAACTAACTAAAAAAACTAAAAAAACAAAAGTAAAAAAATATTATATATTTTCTTCAATAAATTAACCAATTACAAATAAAAAAATAAATTTAGATTTGAAATTTGATAGGAGAGTAAATTGGATGATACACTAATAATTTTATGAAAGAGATTAAAATTCGAAAAATAAATACCGCTAACAGTAATTTTGAGATAAGTATACAACTATTTTTAACTTCACAATAGTTTATTAGGTTAAATACAAAGATGATAATGATGGAGTAGTTTTCTCTCTCTAAAGAAAGGGTGAGCGTGATATTTAAGGCAATAGTCTTAGAAATGAAAAAAAAGAAAAAAAAGGGTGAGCCTGGTATTTAAGACAATAGTCTCAGAAATTTAAAAAAAAAGTATGATCTGAGTAATCAAATACTTTGCACCTAAGTAAGTATGAATATTCACATGAAAGATGAAATATTCGAAGAAAAAAAAGAGAGAGAAAAAATTATGAGAGAGGAGATGAATCACGAGTTAGAGTTGGAGTCCAAAACCGAAGTAGACTATCACACGTGTAAGTAGATGTATATGAACTAATGAATTATCTATTAGTGGGTATTGAAAAATAGGATTTGAATTTTTGATTAAAATGATAAGTATATTTGATAGAACGCTTGACTTAAAAATTGATAATCTAAATATATTCTTGAGTTTGTATATTAGTGAGATTAATTGAAGAAAATATCATTAAAAAAAGATTTTTCTTTCTTTTGTATAAATTTTTTTCTTGATTTACGGTTATCCTTATTTTTCTTTTCTTTATTTCTTAATCTAACTTCTTCACGAATTTTGTGGTTATATTCACTATAAATCCTCATGAGACAACACTCATCTACTAGGGTAACCTAGGGGTTTAAAGGCTTGTTACACGTGCTAAGTGCAACTGCAATTCCTGCGAAAGTAAGTTAGGATTTTTTTTTTTTTAGGTTTAGCTTTTGCTCGAGGACTAACAAAAGATAGATGTGGGGGTGTGATGAGTGTCATATATTGCATATTTATAACCTCTATACTATCTATTTTTGTATTTAAATAATACTACTTGGGTATTTTTAGTGTGTTTTCAGGTAAACCTATTCCTATAAGAAGATGGCATAAACTCAGAGCTGCATTAGGAAATCAAGTTCAGAAAAGAGCTAAAAGTGAGCCAAGTTATAAGATTATGAAGTTAAAGAAAACCTAAATCCAATACAGTCATTCATATCAAATGAAAAGGATTAGAACTTCATGCAGAAGAAAATTAAGGCCAATTCTTCTTATTTTTGCCACTATTTGGTGGCATTTGCCGCCAATTGGCAGCTCCATGGGGCCCACTGATATGTATCATATTTTGTAATTTTCCTCCCATATTTTATCTATTTTTATAATAAATAAATGCTACTCGGGTATTTTTAGTGTCTTTTTCAGGTAATCCGATTCATATAAGGAGATAGAATAAAATCAGAGTTGGAGTAGGAAATCAAAATCCTAAAAGTTTCTAAAGTGGGCAAGACTACGAGACATGATATTACAGAGAGTCAAAGTGCAATACAGTTATCAAAATAAACTCAAAAGGAGACACTAATCGAGAAGAAGAAAAATCAAAAATTAAATCATTATTTTTACCGCTAATTAGCTTTACGCTAATTAGCGGCCATGTGGGCGCTAATTCTTTTTAGTTTTCTCCCATGGCTTCAATTTAATCTTGTAGTTTCACAATTGTATTATAATTTGGTTTGATTTTCTGAAGCCTATATATTGGCTGTATCCTTGTATATTAGGAGAATCTTGTAAGTTTTGTACTCGTTTTAAATTAATAAAATTAGGATTTTGTTGAAGGTGTGGCGGCCATAACACCTTGCTTCAGAGGTAAGCCATTGATTTTAATTCTTTATTCACTTTTTAGATAGAGTTAATTGCTTTCTAGTATAGATTTATTCACTTTCTAGATTAGATTTTATTGTGTTCATGAATAAAAATAAGATTTTGCTTACTAGAATTATGAGTAGCTAATTTTCTTTAGCTTTAGAATGTAGATGAAGTTAGTTTAATAGATCTAATATGGATTTATATCATCTTCTTTCTAAAAAGAAATAAAGTTATGATTTTTCTATAAATAAATAAAAGATAGAGTTCTCAAATCATAGTTCTTTGATAGATTAAACTTAATTAATATTTTGATAATATGTACTTAGATGAAGTTTGGAATTCTTATTCTTTGTTTGTTTTTAGAACTATCAATGAAGATTTTATTATAAATAAATTGGATTGAATAAACTTGTAAATCTAAATTCTTTGATAGGTTATATTTAAGTTCGGTCTTTTGATAGCCTATGCTTATATTAGGGTTTGAAGTTTATTTATTTTCTTTTGTTTATAAGATTTTCTACTCGATATGATTTGTTTTTAAGAAAGGTGTTATCTTTTATGGTTTATACTTGCATATCACTTGATAGGTCATACTTAGGGGTACTTGATTAAAATCAAATTATAAAGATCACCTTTTTAATATGTTACTTAACCATGCATAATTAAAAAGATAGGAAGAAAGAGATAATTTATTGTTAGGCTATTATTATAATGGATTCGAATTCTAGGCTAATCTCTAGAATTTAAAACTCATCCTTCCAATTTAGAATTCTTTGTTAATCTACTAGAACTAAAGAAATAGTAAGAATCACAAAACACCTAAGATCTCTGTAGGACTTGTATAGCGGTACAACCGACACTGTGCACTTGCAGTTTATCACATCACCCAGTCTGGGTGAATTTTCTATAGGGGTTTTGATGTAATTTTGTAGTTTCTCACTTGTACTCAAATTAGGATTTGATTCTTCGCAACTTATATATTGACTGTATCCTTATAATCTATGGTTTAGGATGTAATTATGTACTCAAATTTTATTGAATAAAATTAGGGTTTGCTGAAGGGGTGACAGCCGCCATACCGACTTTAGAGGTACCCTTTTTGGTTCATAATTATTTTTTAGGTAATCTTCTTCTAATTGCATTCTAGATAGATTTATCTTGCTTTCTGGTGTAAACTTTAATCGCTTTTTAGGAAAAATATGATCTTTTTAATTAGGAGTATGAGTAGCTAATTAGTTTAGTCCTAAGATGTAGATGAAACTAGGGATCAATCTCATATTAATCTATTTGTATTTTTTCTAAGATAAAATTTAAAAAGATAAGATTTTTCTATGAAACAATAAAAATATAATAACTGGTTGATTAAAACTTTGATAGGTTATGCTTAATTTAAGTATTTTGATAGTCTATACTTAGTTAGGGTTTGGAGTTGTTGGTTTTTATTTGTTTTGTTGAATTTATTTAACGATTTAGTTTATCTCTATAAAAAGTAATTTCTTTGATGGATTATACTTGTACACTACTTGATAGTCCATACTTAGGATATTTAATTAGGAAGTAAACTAAAAGATCAGATTTTTATTATAGAAAAAAGACGCAATAGATAATATTTGGTTGTGAACTAGTGGATTCAATATCCTAGGCTAATTAGAATTGCAAATCTCATCAATCTAGACACATAGTTAGCTCATCAAGATAATAAAATAAGTAAGATTGCAGAACACTCTAGATTCCTGTGGGAACGACTTGTTAGCGCTACAACTGACACTGTGCATTTGCAGTAGATATTTCACATCAAATATTTATCGTCATCACAAAAAACCCTTTTTTCGTGACAAGGTATATTTGTTGTCACAATATACCCTTTTTATGTGACAAGTTTTGCAATTCTCACAAAAGTTTTGTCACAAAAGCATGGTTTTCTTGTAGTGACTCTCACGTGACATTACCTTACAACTTCCACACTCTTGGATGGATTTACTCTACTAACAGGATGTGGTGGAGCAGGATGATTAGCTTCATACTTTCAAACTTCGAAGCTATCCTGAAATATATTGGATTGTATGGGGCTATTAGAAATGTATAGGTCTTCTTCATAGCACTTATCATTTGTTCAGCATTCTAAAAATGTATAATCCTAACACCAGAATGTTCTTTACTCCTGTCGGCGAACTCGTCTTTGCTCTCCACAAGATGTTCGAAGTCTCTTTACTATTGATGGGGGAGTTTCCATATGAGGAGATAGTCCCAACCACGGAGCAGTTGCAACGAATGAAGACCCAAGATCCCTAGATATATAAAACTACTGGGAGGTAATGTACCACTTTTGCATTTGCCAGGAAGTTTCAGGCATGAGAAACCAAGATGTTAGCCAAAAACTATGGGTTAACTACCTCTTTCAAGATAGATCATCCCAAAGTTGCAATGACGAAATTAGGCCCTCTTAACCAAGCTGCTATTGAAGCTCGGATAACTAACCTGGGAGCCACTTCATATGAAACGGAGTCAGATAAGGATGGGTTTAAGGCAAACACGAGTTTCTATAGCTTCCGACAGAGAATTAATAATAGGTTTTCTAATACTCTGGCAGAAACAGTGTGTCATCTTATCACTGCCCCCAGGATGCTATTGCTGTTGAGGTAGTATACCCAACGACTCTTCTTGCCCATGGAAGACTCCTTGGACTCCTACCCACTATGATTTGAAAACTGCAGAATGACCTTCAGGAACTTGCAATAGAATGTTTCCAAGGAGGCAAAAAGAAAAAGAAAAGTAAAGGCACCGAACCCGAGGTTAAAGTATCAACTCCTAATCCCATGGTGGAGTTACCTTATACCTATCTCATGGCGTGGTTCGTGATGCATTGCCCAAGCTTGATGACTTCGCCCCCGGAAGACAGTAGTGGGGCTTCATTCATTCAGAGGCATGAAGGATGTGATTAAAGTAACTATTATATGCGCGCAATTCGTAAGATAGTGAGTAGTCATCAAAACTATCATATTTATCGATATTTTCCTGATTTCTTTGGAGGCGCTTATGGTAAAGAGTTTAGAAATACTATCGATCCCAATGGTTACACCACTCTTTCCTTTGGCTGCCTTTCATGGTTGATCAATATCAGATCAGGGCATTTGTTATATCGTCATGGATCGATCTGTTTCCTCAAACCATATTTCCCTAGCAGGTTTGCATGTCAGTTTGGTATTCGTAACTTTATAATCACAATCCCATCGCTATGCTACAGTTTTGGGGTATTCTGTTCGAGGGTACCGAAGGGTGGTATTATTTTGCTGCCGGATGTACAGGAGTTCATTTTGCCCTACCTCAGAAGTCTCCTAATCTTTATGTGTCTCTCAGATTTTTCTCCTGGTACCATAGTGTCAACACTATAGCTACCTCCTTCTCGCTCAACCATTCATGTATGAAGGAGATCGAGGCATTCTATTCCCAAAGAAAAGGTACCAAAGATAGTTCAAGTACGAGGTATAGATGAGTTTCTTTCTATTGATAACGATGATGATGATGTTACTGGGGTTACGAATGTTGATGCGACACCCATTCAAGGGGATGTACCCATTCAAGCGGATGTGCCAGCTCAGACTGCTACGCTGGCTCAAACTGCTACGCTGGCTCAGGCTGATGTGCTTACCCAAGATGTTTTGCTACCTATAGCTGATATACAACCTCAAGCTGATGTACGCCTCGAACTGATATACAACCTCGAGCTGATGTACCACCTCGAGCTGATGCGCCCGCTTGCGGAGATTATGAAGCTGTGGCAAAACGCATGAGATCAACCAGTGCTCATGGATCTATTCGACCAACCAAGGAGCCTTATCATTCTCTTACAACCGAGTTAGTCAGAGAGTTACTATCTCCTTAGTGAGGTTTGAAGACTGCTGGAGTGGCCGCGGATGTTTTTAAGCTCATTGTCGCTAATCAGGAGGTTGCTTCTAAAGTAGCTCCTACTGTTTCTGAGCCTGCGGTCGTCATTGTGATTGGTGAGGGTACTAGCGCTATTCCTTCGCCACCCATCATGATGCCAAGAATGGCAACTCTACCGTGCAGTCCTATGACTGGATTAGTATCTTCTCATAAGTACAAACACCTTATTTTCTTTTCAATTTTACTGTCTTTATCTTTAATGGTTTATATTTCAGGTGTTGGCTCCACGTAGACCTGTTCTACATCTAATTGCTCTCATCTAAGTGCATTGATTAATTGGGAACGAGTGGTCATGTTGGTGATGACGGTGATACTACATTTGACATAGATGCTTATGAGAAGAGTTATTTTACTCCTGCTCTGGACACAAGTAAGCGCAGTCATCACCGTCTTGAGGAGTTAGAGATAGTCATTTCTGAAGGTGTTCCTCCTTCTGCTGTATCAACCGGTCCCTCAGGTATTCTTCTTTCGCATAGCTCTCTCATCTATTACTCATATTTTGCCATGTCTTTAGCACTTATTCATTATATGCATCTTGTAGATACCAGCATCTAGCCTGAAACTTTGCCAAGTGTTGCTCTTGCAACTATAGCTCCATCTGCAGTAGCTAACATAGAGGTTATTGTCACCTCTTCATCTACTGATCCTAGTGCAGAACTCTCGGCTAAGGTGCCTCCTACTTCTGAAGGTTCATTGATGTTTTCTTTTGAAGTGGCAGAGTCTAGTATGGGAAACATACTAGAGGAAAGTCCTTCGGAATCTGCTCCCATTACTATGATCATAATAACTCCTAGTGGGCCTCCTCCTAGGATTCCAACTTCGGCCAGCTCGTTGCTACAATTAATTGCTGGCACCACATATCTCGGCGGTGGTAAGTGGTCATACTCCACCTACTGCTGTGACACCACTATCTGTGGTGCCTCATCTGGCCCTTGCTTCTTCACTGGTATCGGCCATTACTCAAGTTATTCCTGATGATGATCCACTTGAAGAATTTTTTCAGTATAGCATCATTGACTTCTTGCACTTATTGTGGCGATGTGTATCCATATTCTTTGAAGATCATCATGTTGTAGAGGTCGGACGCTCAATGTTATTAAACTACTTCGATAACATTGAGAACATTGGTGGTTCTGAATGAGTTGCTCCTTATCGGGCCCACTTGGCTACCCTCAATGAACAAGTTCAAGCCTTGGACACTCTCTGATGGGCCGATGTAGCTGCTATAACAAGAATCGAGATTGCTCGTCAGAGGGCCAAGATGATTGCGTGTCAAGAGTTTAGACGCCAAGAGGAAACTTGGTTTGCTAAAGTTGGTAGCGTCCAGGCAAATCAAGAGGCTATCAATGAGGAAATAGAGAAAGCGAGATTTGAACTCAATACCAATCAAGCTACGATAGATTATGCTTGCCAGACCAGTGCCAATGCTCAAGCCATACTGGAGGTCACCCAAGCAAAGCAAGAAGAGGTGCTGAGAAAAATGATGAACTTGTTCTTCCTCACGGACAACTTCAACAAGAGGTCAAGATATGGGACAAGGCCATTGAAGAGACTAAGGCTCAGGCTACTCAGTAGCTGGCCATCAATAAGGATGAGTTGTGCAGCCAAGCACTAGAATCGGTGGAGGGAACTCATCGGGAGGCTATCGAGCAAACATTGGCTAACTTAAAGGCTCTGGGGGAACCTTAAGTCTTTTTGATTTTTTTTTTCTTTTGTCTATCTTATTTTGGTGAAGAACAAGACTACTTTTGTCATTTCCTTGCTTTTTCTTCTTTGTCCCGCAAACAAAATAAATATTCCAATTAGTCTCAATCTATTGTAGTGATTTGAAAATTCCTTGCATGATATGCTTGTGACCTTTTAATGAATATTTTGATGATATTCGTAAGGACTAACATTGATGGGGGTTTGTGGTTGATTTAAGAAAATGAGATTTGCAGTATATGGAACTTGCTAAGGATTTGTCATTTCCATAGCAAGATAAATTTTTGATGACCGTTATGGGAATGACTCACCTTGATAATAGACAGAGCGTATGTGATTCGCCTAGATAACAAATAGAATCGATGTAAAAATTTGAATAATGGATTTGTGGATTTTTGGAGAGTAGGGTTGAAAAAGATGGAACTTGCTACAGGTATGGCGTGGCCATTACAAGTTTAGTTTCAATATTTGTTATGTGAGTGACTCGCCTAGATAACAGGCAGAGTCGAAGTGATTCACTTGGGTAACAGACAAAATCGATTTGAGATTAGAAGGTGGCTCGCTTGGAGAGTAGGCAGAGCCGGTAATCGAGTTAGGATAGCAAATTCGTAGACAGAGGTATAACTGACATGCCTATAGGGTGATTCACCTGGAAAGCAGACAGAATTGAAGAGTTAGGAACATAAGGTGACTCGCTTAGAAAATAGGCAGAGCCAGTGTCGGGTCAAGATCACAAAACTGTAAACAGAGATATGGCTAACATACCTACGCAGTGATTCGCTTGGAAAGGAGACAGAATCAATGATTAGATTTGGATTATGTGGTGACTAGTCTGAAAAGCTGATAGAGCCGGTGATCAGGCCAGGATTACAAAATCGTTGACAGAGATATGACTGACATGCTTATAGGGTGATTCACTTGGAAAATAGATAGAGTCAGTGATCGGGTCAGGATTATGGGGTGATTTGCCTGAAAAGCAAAATGAGTCGGTGATCAGGTCAGGATCACAAAGCAATTGTTGTCGAAGTGTATATGGGATGACTTGTGAGATGAGTGAGATGATTCAAATCTAGTTGTTAGAGATATGATCTTAATATGACAAGTTTGTAAGGAATGACTATATGATGTGACATAGGTGAGACAAGTCAAATCTCGCTGTCAGAGATAGAAGCTTAACATGACAAGTTTACAAAATTTTTAGCGAACCCTCAGCTATCAATGGATTTGAGATGGTTTTACAAATCACCATTTGCGTTGGGCTAACCATGCTATTCTTTTTAGCATGATGGATTGTTGAGAATTTTGTTTGAGCTTAGATGTCAAATATTCCCTCTTCCCTTTGCTTTTTGAGCTTTGGACTGTTGATTATTGTACTCTTACACCCTGTATGATAGGGTTGAAGAGAAATTTTGAATTTCTCTTCCCATTGCCTTGGCTACATTGGGTGGCAAAATTATTATGTATATATGTATTTACATATGTTTTTTGAACTATATTTTAATATGTAATATTTCTTTAGGAACTTGTCATTTATAGGCACCATTATTCTATCATCGTCTTGGTTGATTAACTGATAAGCTCCATTTAAGTAAACAGTTTCTACCACAAAGGTCCTTCCCACTTGGGTTTAAACTTTCCTTTGGTTTTGTGGGTCATGACCATTGGTCTTTTAACGGTTAAGACCAATTCTCTTTCTTTGAAAATTCTTTGTTTAATCTTCTTGTTAAATGCTTTCAAAATGTGTACCTGGTAAAACTCAATTTGCTATTGCATTTTTAAGCGTTTCTCATCTAGCATTTCTAATTTGTGAAGACATCGACGGTGTTGTTCGTCTTTCATCAATTTTGTAGCCAATTCGACTTGTAGAGATGGTATCAGGATTTTGAGTGGCAAGATAGCTTCGCATCCATATACTAAGGAGAATGGTGTAGCCTTTGTTGGAGTTCGGATTGTGGTTCGGTAAGCCCACATGCACTCCCCCAGTTTCTCATCCCAATCACACTTGCTAGAGGACACAAATTTCTGAAGGAACTTGATGATAGTCTTATTGAAGGTTTCGACTAATTCATTTGCCACCAGATTATATTGTGTAGATGCGATGTTCTGGATTCTAAATTTACTATAGAATCGTTTGAAATCCTGACTAGCAAATTGGGGACTGTTATCATTGATAATCTGCCTTGTCACTCCGAAGCGGTATACCACGTGATGCTTGATAAATTTAACGACATTTGTTGTCTTAATCTCCCTCAAAGGGATGGTTTCAGCACATTTGGAAAAGTAGTCAGCTGCGGCAAGTATAAATCGGTGCCCTTTAGACAATGGAGGAGTAATCAGACCGATGATGTCCATAACTCAGGCTTCAAATGGCTAGCTAGTGACAGAATTGTGCAAATACTCTGGCAGTTGGTGAACAAAGTTGGCATGTATTTGGCAAACATCACAGCATTCTGCGTAATTCACTGTATCTGTGATCATTTTTAACCAAAAATAATCAAGTCTTCTTATACGAGCCTACAGTTTTGGTCCCAACTGGTGGGCCCCATAGGTACCACTGTGTGTCTCCTCAACTACTTCGTTGGTCTTTTTATTCAAAAGGTAGTGTAGCAAAATATCGTCATATGATTTCTAGTACAATGTACGTAATACTGCATTGCAGTAGTATTTTCATATATTCTTTCTAATTGAAGCCACCTTTTTAGGTCTTCTAAGAGTATATAAAATGCATAGTCTATTAGTGGGAAGTGCCAATTACAAGATTGCAGATTCAGCCCAATATGGTATACCTCTTCCTCTTCGAATAGGCACTTCGGGTGCAAGTGGTCCCAACCCCGTATCAAGATATGTTTAATAGATCCGGGTGGCACGACTAAAATTGCGGTTAGAGATGCAAGAGATCTACGTATGCATTCTCATGCTTGGGCACATAACCGATGTGGAATCATTCAAATTTGTTTGTCAGCCTAATTGTTGCTTCAAAATAGCGGATCAAGTCTTCATGTTTCACCTCATATTCTTCAGTCATTTAGTTGACAATGAGTTTAGAGTCGCCATATACCTCAAGATGTTTTACTCCCAATTGCCGAGCTATTTGGAGGCCGACAATGAGTGCATTGTATTCTGCAACGTTGTTTGTGCATGACTCATTGAGTGAATATCCCTAGGTATTACATGCTTATGGAGATTTATCAATACTATCCAACTCCGGTTATAGATCATCTAACCGCACTGTCAAAAAACAATTGTTAGTTCTATTCTTCATCAACTAGTTTTGCTTGAGTGACCTCGTTAGTGATGTCGTTGTGGAGTTTTGAGTTCTCTGAAATAGGGTGTTCTGCAAGAAAGTCTAATATCGACTTTCCCTTCACTGCCCTCTAGGGGACAAAGTGTATGTCATGTGATGACAAAAGAAGTGCCTAATTTACTAATCTTCCATTCAACGCACCTAGTTTCGTCATGAGTAACCTTAATGGGTTAACTCGAGAGACGACATGATTTGTCTACCAGGCTATATAGTGTCGCATTTTCTGATCGCGATCACTAAGGTCAAGCACTCTTCCTCGATCAGGTTGTACATGTGTTCAACAACAATCATGGTGCAACTTAGATAATAGATGGCATGTCCT
This sequence comes from Dracaena cambodiana, assembly GCA_036321105.1. NCBI lineage: Eukaryota > Viridiplantae > Streptophyta > Magnoliopsida > Asparagales > Asparagaceae > Dracaena > Dracaena cambodiana. Next base: position 20,904,695 of record JAYEPQ010000003.1, read on the forward strand.
TAACCTTGTTCATTATGTTGTACCAATAGAGCTCCAAGAGCATGGTCCACAGCCCATATGTAGATGACACTAGAGCCGTTAGAACATGTGGATTAATAAGATAATTTTTTATATTGTCAAAGGCTTGTTGACATGCTTATCCCAAACGAATGACAGCCCCTTCTTCATGAGTCTAATGAACAACTGGCATCATCTGGACAAATTTGAAATAAATCATCGAATATAAGCCAATCTCCCTAACAACTCTCTGAATTCTTTTAGATTACGAGGTGGCTGTATTTCTTGAATCGCCTTAACTTTGTCAGGATCAAGGTGGATTCCCTTTGAGGTTACGACAAACCCTAAGAATTTGCCACTAGATACTCCCAGGAAAGATTTAGTGGGGGGTTCATCTTAAACTAATGCTTTCTTATGATGTCAAATATAGTTCGTAAGTCATTTATGTGATCTTTCTTCTTTGTACTTTTCATCGCCAAGTCATCTACAAAATATTCTATAGTTTTTTGCGGATGTTTTTGGAAGATAATGCTCATTACTTGTTGGTAAGTAGCACCAATGTTCTTTAATCCGAAAGATATCACTATATAGCAGTATATTCCCAATGGAGTTCTAAAGGTTGTATGCTTTTCATCTTCGGGGTGCATATTGATCTGATTGTACCCTGAGAAACCATCAATAAAGTACATACTCTCATATCCACATATGTTGTCTTTCGTGACATCAGTTATCGGTAGCGATAATTCATCTTTAGGGCAGGCAATATTGAGATCTCCAAAATCTATTCATATCTGGATCTTGCCACTCTTTTTAAGTACGGGGACGATATTTGCCATCCAATCTAGATGTTGTTCCTCATGAATAAAACCTGAATCCATGAGCTTCTTCACTTCAGCTTTTATTACTTCCATTAGTTCTGGGTGAAAGCATCTTTTGTTGTTGTTTTACAAGTTTAGCTCCTGACCTAATGTTGAGCCAATGGACTGTGACTTCCGGATCTAAACCCAGCATGTCTTCATAATTCCAGGTAAAAACATCGATGTATTCTCTTATTAGAGCCAGTAGGTCCTCCTTTTCTGGTAGAGTCAGATTCTTACTTATAAAGATGGGCTTTGGATTTTCCTCAATCCCCATATTGATTTGAGTTACTTAATCTACAGTGGGTGGTTCTCGTTGCTCGAATCAAATGTCCCATTGGGCCTCCATCTGTTGGACGCATGAATCTTCTGATAAGAGAGGCAGATCATTGTCTTCCACATTTGTTGCTTGCCGAGGTCACATTTGTTGTAAAACCTTGGAATATTGCTTTTGTGCTTATGTCCGAATCCCAATCAATTGTGTCCCTTTCGCCTTCTGGACTGATTGGTTGTTTCAATTTAGTTTATGAGGATTTGACATAACCCGACCCCATGTGAGTTTTACAGTAATAATTAGGATTCTTTCCTTTCAGTACAAATAAGCATAAAAAGTTTCTCCGTCCTTTGCCAAAATTTAGGCCTTGTTTGGAAGTTAGTCATAACCCATTGTCCTCATCATTTGACAGAATTTGGTTTACAAGTTTGAACTGTGGTGATGCTTGGTCCTTGTTGTCCTCACTTAGGTTTGGATCAGGCTGCGATTTAACTCTCCAAAATATCATGGGATGTTGGTTTGGCCTTCGAGGAGGCACTTCAAGGACGACACCTTTTGGGTCAGCTATTTCTAATCGTATAGCCAGTGATGATGTATCAGCAAGTAAACAATAGTCAACATCTCTAACTCAGATAAGCTATCTAACTCTGTGCTAGTGTAGATGGGCACAAAATCTGAAGCAACAGCAAGTGAATAAGTAAATCCTAAGTTGTCATTAATGACCCATTCGTCTACCTCATCAGTGGCACTAAGTACCTTCACTTTATCTATATCTATTACAAATGGATTTATTTCATACTTAAAATTGTCATCCTTGTTGGGCTCAGGCACGGAATCTGCTTCATTGCTATTGTCATATCTTTCTTCGGTGGGCTCCTTGGAGGCCTCATGGACTGTTGATATAACATGGGTCTGTGAAATAAATCTCCAACCCCCTGAATGGTTACTTTTCTGCTATCAATGTATGAACCTCTCCGTTTTCATCAAAATACTTCATGTATTGATGAAGTGTTGATGGTACCACCATATTGGCATTGATCTATGGGTGTCCAAGAAGGATGTTGTACGACGTGTCAACATCGATGACGCAACACGTGACTTCTTTTTTCATATCTCCAATTTGGTATCGAAGTCGTATTTTGCCCAAGGGATGATTGTTGTTAGTACTGAATCTACAAATGGCAACGTTAGTGGGAGTCAGTCGATTAACGAGAATGCCTAAAAATTGCATTAGCCTTCAAGAGATGATGCTCAATGCAGAACCATGATCGATTTGGATTCAATTCATTTTGGCTAAACCAACATATCCTGAATAGTATAAAGGTATACTGTGCTTCAAATTCTTCACATGCATGTCTTTAGGTGAAAATCTTATATACAGGATTTTCCTTGTTGTTTGGTGACATATCAGGCAAGAATCTTCTTCACTGATAGACAGTTCTGCAATCTGTACAAGGAAAGCCTCTGAATCGGCTAAAGCTTTCCTTGGGGCATCTCTAGTTGCTTTTGACAATTATAGAAGCTCAGACAAAGTAAGTCGATCAGAAATGTTGGCTAACTGGGCTAACACATCAGATCAAAATAGTACCCCTGTTGCCTCACTATCCTTTTTTGGATCCTTCAGAAAATGAATTCTTTATGCTTAGCGCAGGCGCTTCTGCAGATTTACTTAGCTCGACTTTTGGATAGTCTTTGAGGTAATTCTTCCCGGATGTCGGCGAAAAATTCCAGAAAAGCAAAACAGATCCACGAATTCAGAGACAGAAGCCCGCAACTCATCGGATCCGCGAATCTAAGAAACTGAGGTCCGCGAATCTAAGAAACTGAGGTCCACGAATCTGAGAAACTGAGGTTCGCGATCCAGACGACAGAATAGATTCGCGAATCTAAAGCTGAGATTCCCGACACTACCCATAACTTTCGGGTAGGGGTTTAAAAGTCACCCAATCCGAACAGAAGAATTGCCACCTCGGATCATGGGATTAACTGCCAAACGAATGCAGCGGCGTCACTTCGGTCGTGGGAGCAACTGCCTAACGAATATGGCGGCACTTCTCGAGTAGTGGGAGCTAACGGACGAGCAAATATGGCGGGACGTTACTCCAAATCCCCTATAAATGACGGGGAGCGAAAGAGATACAGAGAGAGGGACAGAGATATAGAAAGAGAGAGAGACAGAGACCGAGACGTCTTCTCCCAAAAATTACCCCTTGTGATCAAGAGTAAAGACCTTTTTTTTTCCTTTCTTTTCCTTTAGCCAACTGAAAGAAATTGTACGGAGTGTCAACGGAGAGCAGGATCGTCCTCCATAGCTACCTAGAAACGCAACTTTAAACAAAGAGGAAGTCCATCTTCCTCATCTTCTGTAAACGGAAAACCGTTAGATTGTAATCCTTTATTGAAAGATTGTCAGTAAAGAGAAATTCAATTTTCATGGCGAACAGAAGATTGGCGACTCCGCTGGGGACCACCATCACCTCCGGTGACTTGGTGGTGGCTCAATCCGACAACATTCCAGTTGGCAGTATGGTCGACTCGCTCACCATTTTCGTCGACCAGCAAAGGTATGAAGAATTTCTTTCTTCAGGCTCCAAGAGTCCTACTTCCCTAAGGGGATACCATAAAATCTCCAAGGGGTCAATCCTCAAGGAGACGGCAATAGCCCCGTTAAGGGAGTCAACGGATCAAGTTAGTCTGAAATCCTCTTCCCTAACGTCGAGCTCTCTACCAGTTTTGGTAAAGACTTTTGATCTCTCAAGCAAAGTGGACCAAAGTCCCCGCTTCAACAAGGGGAAGCGACCTCCATCCGTTCCTCAAAGCTGTCATGCGGAGAAAGAGCTTCCTCTCACTCGTACAATGAGGAGAAACCTGAGGAGGAGCAAAACTCGTGCCCTTCACGGGAATGCGCAACAAAAGGAAACTGCCAACTCGTCTCGGCAGAAATCTACAATCCAAATATGGAAGCCTGAGGGCGAGGTTGGTCAAGATGTAGAAAGATTCATTCACGTTTCCCACAGGAAGCGGAGTGAACCCGTCAAAGTGGTCTGTGATCGACGTGGAGCATACATTCACATCCCAAGGGAAAAATTGGAAGAAGATCGCGAACCTCAAATTCGCAAGAGGTGCATGCCTATCCGCGAGGCTGAAACTCCATCGTCCCTGAAGTTATCTCTCACAAATGAGCCCATCACAAGGGACTCCAGTGCAAGAGATCTTAGGGAACTTCTGAACAGAAAAAGAGAAGAATCCTATGTATCTCAATGCCGCAGTGAACGACTGATCAATGCAGTACTGTCTCACTGTCATTGTTCAACTCATGCCCAATCCTCGGTGTTTTGTCGTTTGTCACCTCTGTCAACATCATCAAAAAGGAGGCAACGTGGACTCGAGTTTCCTGAGTCGGAATATCCCGCGATGACCTCCAACATGATAAGCGTTGGAAAAAAGAAGAAGAAAAAGAAGGCAAAGAAAATCTCCGAAGAAGAAGCCTCTGACCCAAAGCCCTCTTCAAGTTCGAAAGATCCATCCAACGAAGAACGAGGAGTTTTTCGGCACACTCAACTCAAAAGTGGGGTGGCGATCCCTATGAATTATAGACAGATGGCAGGGATCTCATTTGATGAAGAAGATTTAGCCAAGTCTGTTATGGCTGAATCACAGACGTCTGATTCATTCTTAGAAGACTCCGCCTCTGTATATATGACGCAGACCAATGTCCCAGAAGAGTTCATGCAGAGAATAGAGGAGCAAGATAGGCATATCCAGCAACAGCAGAGCGCCATCAGCGAGCTTAAAGATATGCTGCACGTCCTGATGGAGTTAGAAAGAGCTAAACTGAAGAAGACCGAAGAAGAAGGTCATGGTCCTCATAACAACTGAGAAGAGGAAGAACATCATAAAGATGATGATAACCGCTCCATGCATCAGGAGGCAAACGCAAATGCTGTCTGGATGGAAAGCTTACATAATCAACTGAACGCCCCCATGCATAAGGGTGACCTACGAGAACTGGGGGTGGTAAGGCCGTATCCCATGGAGTGGGAAACGGTGCCGTTCCCAGAAAGCTACAAACCATTGAAACTCAAATCTTTCGATGGTAGAGGATCACTAAACTAACACCTCTACTATTTTAAGTCGCAGATAGGGCATTTATCTGGAAACGACCCTATTATTACAAGAGTATTTGTTAGTACCTTAACCGGGCTAGCTTTTGAATGGTTTCGGAGATTAGAACCGGGAACCATCATTTCCTGGAGCGACATGGAGAAAGCCTTTCTCACTCGATTCTATGAAGACGATATGGAGGTATCAAAGCCGGCGCTCCTAGCCGCTAAACAAAAGAAAGGAGAGTCAGCCGGGGACTTCATCAAAAGGTTCCGGAATGATTCTCTCAGATGTCCGCATGGGATGCCAGAAAAGACTCTGGTAGAAACCTGTCGACATAATTTATCGACCAAGGTTCTAGCCAGAATGGGAGCAGTGAAGTCCTCAACTTGGAAGGATCTCACCCTACAAGCTGAAGAAGCTGAAGAAATCGCAAAAAGGCTTGAAGAAGAAGGAGGTGAGGAGAAACCGAAGCGCGGTGGTGACTGTACGCCCGAAAATTGAACCTTTGATTCCATTGCAAAAATTATTTGATTACAACGAAGATTTGAGATTACAAAAATTCCGAAGAATTACAAGAACGGGAATATTAGTTTATTCCCTTTTTTATGTGGGTTCGGGTGGCGGTGGAGTCTCGTTGTTGCCTCCGTTGACCGTCCGACCAGGAGAAGATGGCTCTGCTCTTTTCTTTGATCTCACGAGCTCGCCCGAAATCTTCCCAAAGTCCAAGAATCCAAAAATCAAAAGTCCTCTCTCTCGTTAAATTCCTGTATTTTATAAACCGAAGAAGCTCGAAATCCGGCTCAATTCTCTCCTGAAAAAGCGGATCACGGATTATCAGGAAAATAAAATAGGAAATAAAACAACGGGAAAATAACGAAAAAACAACCCGCGGGTGGCAACCCGCGGGATCGCCCCCACGGGTTGCCACCCGCGGGAATCCTCCCGCGGGTGGCAACCCGCGGGGGCTCCCGCGGGTTGCAACCCGCGGGAGAACTCCCGCGGGTTGCTTCCCGCGGGGGCTCCCGCGGGTTGCAACCCGCGGGAGGATTCCCGCGGGTTGCTTCCCGCGGGGGTTCCCGCGGGTTGCAACCCGCGGGTGCTCCCGCGGGTTGCTTCCCGCGGGTGCCCCCGCGGGTTGCAACCCGCGGGTTGCATCCCGCAGGTGCTCCCGCGGGATGCTTCCCGCGGGTGCCCCCGCGGGTTGCAACCCGCGGGTGCTCCCGCGGGATGCAACCCGCGGGTGCAACCCGCGGGTGTACCCACTTAGCAAAATTAGGTTTTTTTTTTTTTTTTTTTTTTTTAATTAATTAATTTATTTAATTATTTTTAGTGTCTACATAACCCCCTCCAAAGTTTTTGAAGTTCTGTATTGAACCGTACTGAATTTCGAAATACTTTGGATTTTTTAATTTTGGTTATAGACTTTTTAAAAGATTTGGTCGATAGGGATAACTGTTAATATATTTATTTATTCCATAACAAGCAGATGTATGATTCTAACGTACTCATTAGAGGACAAGCAGAGGTATAATGTTAACGTGCTTATTTTAGGTCAAGCAGAGGTATAATATTAACTTGCTTATTTTAATCCTAATCGTTCAGTGACATCTAGTATGACGAATCAGGAAAAGACAGAGGTGACATTAAATGTGTCTTGGAGCTTAACCTATTCAGAGGATCTGGTCGTGATAGGGTCAAGCTGACTAAACAGAGGTGACGGTTAACGTATTTAGTTTTGGAATCGGACTATCAGAGATAACTGTTAACTTAATAGGGAGACGATTTTCGTCAGAGGTAATTTTCAACTTAACGATATCAAAAGCACGTTCATCAGAGGTTGTAATGTTGGACTTGATGAAGTGTGAATTTTTTTTTCTGTCAGAGGTGAAATCTTAACATGACAGGGGATTTAATCGGATCTTATCTCATTTGATTTTGAATTATGATGTCAGAGGTATGATTTTAACTTGACTAATATTTTGGAGTGTTGCTTGCTCTGTTAGAGCAAAATAACAAGAAAAGTTTTGCTGTCAGAGGTGAAATCTTAACGTAACAGGAGATTTATCTGATTAGGATTTTTAGCAAACCCCCAGCTATCAACGGGTTTGATTTGCCTTTACCAACTACCGTTTGAGTTGGGCTAGCCATGCTATTCCCCTCAGCATGGTGAGTTATCAAGGATTTCGTTTGGGTTTAAATACCAAACTTTTCCTCTTCCCTTTGCCTTAGCAGCTTAGGGCAGTGATGTATTCTTATATTCGGATAAGAATACTGTTGTGACAGATTTGTCGTGGGATTTTTAGCAAACCCCCAACTATCAACGGATTTGATTTTGCCTTTACCAACTACCGTTTGAGTTGGGCTAGCCATGCTATTCCCCTCAGCATGGTGAGTTGTCAAGGATTTCGTTTGGGCTTAAATGCCAAACTTTTCCTCTTCCCTTTGCCTTAGCAGCTTAGGGTGATACATGCCTTTTACCCCCAGCATGGTGGGGTTGGCGAGAATTTTATTCTCTTCCCGTAGCCTTATCGGCGTTGGGTGGTTCGTACTTATTACCCCCAGTATGATGGGGTTTGCGAGAAATTTATTCTCTTCCCGTAGCTTTAGCGGCATTGGGCAATTCATACTTTTTACCCCCAGTATGGTGGGGTTGGCGAGAAATTTATTCTCTCCCCGTAGCCTTATCGGCGTTGGGCGATTCATGCTTTTTACCCCCAGCATGGTGGGGTTGGCGAGAAATTTATTCTCTTCCCGTAGCCTTGTCGGCGTTGGGTGTTTTTTTTTTTTTTTTTTTTTTTTTGATTGGGGGTTTAAATTAACCGCCCTGAGCCCATTTTTTGGGAATTGTTGTGAGCCCAAGTGGTACCTTTAGACCTCACGCATTAAATGTGTCGGAGTTAGCTCTAACTCCTTTTTTGTTCAGCTTTGAGCTGAACTGCTCCAGCGTCAATCAACGCTTGAATTTTATCTTTTAAGATAAAACAATTTTTTGTGGGGTGACCTACAATCCGATGGTACAGGCAGTAATTCGGATCGTTAGTTTTCCCTACTTCTTCAGGTTTCTTGCTCTCCGGCAATTTAAGCATCTTGCGTTTGGTGAGCAGATTGAACATAGTAGCAGTATGTTCATCCTTGAACGAATACTGCTTTTGAAGTCTGGGCGACTTTGCTGTGTTGTTTGTAGTTGGCCATGGTTTCTGCTTCAGTGTACTTTCTACCGCCATTGCCGTTATGTCTTTCCCTTTTGAACGGGAAAAATGGAATGGAGATTCGTTTGCACCGTCTCCGGTTGTAGACTGTTGCATTTCGAGACGTCGAAGTATTTCTTCGGCCTGTTCGCCCTGCTTAAGCAGATCCTTCCATGACTTGGATTCGACCGAACCCATCTTGTCTAAAATATCGGTCAACAAGTTATGTCTGCAGGTTTCCACAAGCGTATCCTGCATCATGCCATGTGGGCATCGAACAGAAAGTTCTCGGAACCGCTCGACATAAGTTTTGACCGTTTCGCCTTCTTCTTGCTTCGCTGCTAGCAAAGATAATATGGAGACTTCTGTATCATCTTCAAAGAATCGGGCTAGGAACTCACGTTCTACATCAGCCCAAGATTTAATTGTTCCTTGGGGAAGTTGCATAAACCAGGTAAATGCGGGCCCCCGTAAAGTGCTCGCAAATATCCTAGTCATAGTTGGATCCTTCCCCATGAGATGTCCTGTCTGTGAGAGGAAATAGAAGATGTGTTGCTGCGGCGAACTTTTACCGTCGAATGATTGAAGATTCAACGGTTTATATTTTGCAGGATAGGGTACGGTCTCCCATTCCACGGGATATGGACGGACTACCCCCACCTCTTGTAGCTTTTTGCGATGAAGAAGAGCTTGTAATTGGTTCTCCATCTTCTCTATTTTCTCTGCGTGAGGATTGAGGATAACTTTCACTTCCTCTTCCTCTCTTGAATGAGGAGGCACTTCTTCATCTTCGTCTTCGCTGTCTTCATTTATTTGGACAGGCCGTTTTCCTTTCTGCCGACTAGAAATGGACGGCGATGATTGGTTCTTTCTAGTTTGAGCCAGCAACTCAATCAAAAGTTGTTTCATTTCTTCTATGGTCTCCTCGTGCTGTTCGAGACGTTTTTCTTGTCTCTCAAGCCTTTCAGAAACTTGTTCTAGAAGCGCGCCCTCTGGTTCGATAGAAACTCCTTTTGACCCTGGAGTAATTTCCTTATCCGAAAGGTTGTTTCCGACTACTTTTTTGCCTTTATTAACCATATTTGATGAGGCAGCAGGTAGATCGGTCCCAGAGTATGCCTTTTTCACCGTCCGTATTCTTTTAGGTTCGGTGATCCGCTCAAAAACGGATTGTCTCGGATGGTACTCGCAGTTTGATAGAACAGCTGAGATTAACTGTTCGCATTGGCATTGAGGAGTATTTTGTGCAGAGTTCTTCTTCCAATTGAGGTATTCTCTCAAGTCTTGAGATATCTTCTCCTCTCTATTTGCATCTTGACGTATTTTGCGTCTCAAATTTGGTTCATAATACTGGAGAGTTTGTAATATTTCAGGACTGAGCTCTTTTCCAGCATTAGATTGTTCTCCAACCCTTCTGCGGATTCTTCTGGAGTGTGTGCTGGCCTGCGCAGTTGTGCGGGCCTCGCACGCATCTGACTTGTTCTTCGGGATCTGGAGGATTCTATCATGAATATGTTCATCCGAAGAGAAATTTGAAGATCTATCCTCAGGTGAGTTCATGAGCACATCCTTATATTTATTTGTAGAGGAACGGGATGGTACATCTGAGAGAGTAACCAAAAAGTTAGATGTGCGCTGTGTGTTCACTGCGCGTGTGCCTGAATAGACACCAGAACCAACCCTTGATTTTTCCTGCGGAGTGCAACCCACGGGTTGCAACTTGCGGTGTGCAACCCGCGGTTGGAACCGCGGGTTTGCACCCGTGGTTGCAACCGCGGGGTTGCACCCGCGGGGTGCAACCCGCGGTTGGAACCGCGGGTTTCCACCCGCGGTTGCAACCCGCGGTTGAAACCGCGGGTTTCCACCCGCCGTTGCAACCGCGGGGTTGCACCCGCGGGGTGCAACCCGTGGTTGGAACCGCGGGTTTCCACCCGCGGTTGCAACCGCGGGGTTGTCCCCGCGGGGTGCAACCCGCGGTTGGAACCGCGGGTTTCCACCCGCGGTTGCAACCTCGGGGTTGCCCCCGTGCGGTGCAACCCGCACTTCTGCCTGCGGATTTTTATTTTTGGAAATTTTATTTTTGGAATTTTTTCTTTCCGATGTTTCCTGATCTGGATTTTCTGAGCGCAATTTTCCAGAGGCACTGTTGAGGCGGGCCCGCTGTGCCTTACGCCTCAGGTTTCTCTTCTGAGAGCGGGTCAGGGACTGGTTTGACTTTTGGCTTGACTTTGGAACGGGCGATAACGCCTCGTAAATTTCAACAGGCGATGACGCCTCGTAAATTTTCATAGGCGATGACGCCTTTTGATTTCCAGTGGGCGATGACGCCTCACCTTTTTTCATCGTCACCCGGCGATGACGCCTAGGGTCCGAATCAGAGGAGGAAAGAAATTCCTCATATTTTTGCTGGTCAACTTCTATGACCAGCATCTCAACCATTGAGCCAATCGGCACCCGGTCGGACTGCGTCACCAAATTCTCTGTGGTAAATAGAGGAGCTCCCACTGTGGTCGCCAGTTCTTGTACGCCCGAAAATTGAACCTTTGATTCCATTGCAAATTATTTCATTACAACGAAGATTTGAGATTACAAAAATTCCGAAAAATTACAAGAACGGGAATATTAGTTTATTCCCTTTTTTATGTGGGTTCGGGTGGCGGTGGAGTCTCGTTGCTGCCTCCGTTGACCGTCCGACCAGGAGAAGATGGCTCTGCTCTTTTCTTTGATCTCACGAGCTCGCCCGAAATCTTCCCAAAGTCCAAGAATCCAAAAATCAAAAGTCCTCTCTCTCGTTAAATTCCTGTATTTTATAAACCGAAGAAGCTCGAAATCCGGCTCAATTCTCTCCTGAAAAAGCGGATCACGGATTATCAGGAAAATAAAATAGGAAATAAAACAACGGGAAAATAACGAAAAAACAACCCGCGGGATCGCCCCCGCGGGTTGCCACCCGCGGGAATCCTCCCGCGGGTGGCAACCCGCGGGGGCTCCCGCGGGTTGCTTCCCGCGAGGGTTCCCGCGGGTTGCAACCCGCGGGTGCTCCCGCGGGTTGCTTCCCGCGGGTGCCCCCGCGGGTTGCAACCCGCGGGTTGCATCCCGCGGGTGCTCCCGCGGGATGCTTCCCGCGGGTGCCCCCGCGGGTTGCAACCCGCGGGTGCTCCCGCGGGATGCAACCCGCGGGTGCAACCCGCGGGTGTGCCCACTTAGCAAAATTAGGTTTTTTTTTTTTTATTTAATTAATTAATTTATTTAATTATTTTTAGTGTCTACAGTGACAACAGCTATAAGTCCCGACCCCGAGGGTATAAGGGAAAGGAAACGATGGTCACTGATGCGCCACAACCCACGAAGACTCCCTCGAAACTTCATCCTCAGGCGCGAGTGCTGCAAAAGCAATACTCCTTTAAGGATGAGCACACGAAGACTATCTTCAACCTCCTCATGAGTAAGAAGATGATGAAGTTGCCAGAGTCTAAACGTCCAGAGCTGGGAAAGTTAATGATCCTAACTACTGTGTCTACCATAGGATTATTAACCACCCCACCCAAAACTGCTACATCCTTAAAGACAAAATTCAAGTCTTAGTGGACGCTAATGTCATCAAGCTTCAAGAGCATCAGAAGAAGGTGATTGCAAATATGGTGACTGTCAAGTTCGGCAAAGCGCCTGACTGGATAGAGTGAACAGTTCAAGACGGGGTGCAGCCCATCCATAAAGGCACGATGCAAGTCGTAAATCTTGACCCACACCAACAGCAAAAGAAATGACTATTTCCCTTTGAAATTGATAGGGGGAGATACTATGGGTACATCCTGATCTCCTAAACGATAAACAATGGAGTTCCAATTCATCTGGGAAGAAGCGAAGAGAGAGGGTCTTCACCCTAATGTCGTTTCCGTAATTCCCGAAGACGAGGAGATCACCCCTGCTCTGACCGATTCGGAAAAAGAAATTGGAAATTCCTTGGTCACCGATGCGGACCCTCCCTCCGCGGGAACCCGTTCGGGAAAAGATTACTTAAAGAATTACGGCTAAACAACAAATGCTCAACCATCTCCAGAGAAAGTCAAGCAAAAGGAGCTGAAGATTGACAGAGCTCTAAGGAGGAAGGGAAAAGAACTTGTGGAAGACTCGCAAAAGTCATTCCAGTTCGACATCCTAACACAGTTAGCCAATATCCCTGCGAGGATAACCTTGTACGAGCTCCTGAAACTCTCCAAATCTACTAGGGAAGCTTTAAGAGAGGCTCTGCAAGATTCGGAAGTGTTCTTGGCGCAAATACCAGAGATGATCGAAGAGGGAGAGTCTCTTTGCGTGACATGTCACTAGATCTCTGGTAAAAACATCCCTTGCGTCACCTTCTCTCCAGAAGATATGAGCATCATCGCCCTTTGTATTACAAAGGATACATAGGATCTACGGAGGTTGATCGTATTCAAGTTGATCCAGGCTCGGCTTTGAGCGTCATGCCGCGTAGGATGCTGCGATATCTTGGAGTGCCGATGAACAGATTGGCCGCAACCAACACTACCATCTTTGGGTTCAATGCTAACGGTAGTAAACCCCTGGGTAAAATAAAGCTCAAGTGTCAAATCGACGACCTGAAAACGGAAGTCACGTGTTACGTGATAGATGCAGACACGTCACACAATCTGTTGTTGGGGAGACCCTGGATCCATAGCAATCTGATCGTACCCTCCACATTACACCAATGCATGAAGTACGTCGACGAAGACGCGAACGTGAAGACACTCATTGCGGAGAAACAACCCTTCAAAGGAGTCGAAAACTACTTTACTGACGCGTTGCTGTATCAAGATGTGTTTGGCGTCGCAGAGCAGCCCGTTCAAGATGACTCTGATAGTGGCGAAGAGGCTGATACAGAATCAGGATCCGAATATTCGGAATCCGAGGATGTAATCTGGGATGGTGAGCCCATTGTGATAAGCCTCGAAGGCCTTGATGTAAATAACGCCGTTCACTCTGATGGTGAATGGGTGATAAATAAAAATTTGGAATTTGCTTATTCTTCCGGTGTTGATTCTGAGCCCTCAAGCACTAGCACATATGCATTTAGCGACTGTGTAAATGAGATATATTCTCTGGCTGCCTTCCAAGCACCTATCCAATCATCCTTATGTGAATTAAGTGATGACGTCGAAAGGGCTGACCAAGCTATTTTTGAGGTCCCTCCCAAAAGCGGAACCCAAAAAGTCATAGTATTTGGAAGAGCAAGTCAGAGGAACAAAGAGAAATGTTCAGATTCTGAGGAAGAACAGGGAAAACCCGAGTTCTTCCATTACGATGAAAATCCCGTAAAATAATGAAGAAAATGGTATACAATCTGGCCGAAGGTAGGGGGTTGAATTTCGGAAAAGGAAGGAAGACAATCCTTCAGCCTTTTATCCCCGAAGGAAAGACGCCAGACTATTACCAGAAAACCAGCAGGGGGTTGGGATGTGTCACCACTTCCGAGGCCTCCTCAAGCGATAAGGCGGAGGAAAGACACAGGTATGATTTTCCACGAGGTCTCCACGAACATGGCTTCCGCGATCCAAGAAGATGAAGATTTGGAAGAAACCTCACCTGCAAAAGACGACCCTTGGAACAAGCATCTTAATAGGGAGTGGGAGATTCAGTTTAAACAACGGGAGCCCTCAACTGAAGATAAAGTGATCCAAATCAATATGGGAGATGAAAAGAATCCTAAATCCATATTTATAAGTGAGAACCTATCCTCAGAAGAAAGGAAGGAATTGATATCCCTCGTCCGCGAATACATCGATATTTTCGCCTGGAGTTATAAGGAAATGCCAGGGTTGGATCCAAGTATGGCGGTTCACAAATTGAAGATCCGACCAGGAGCTAAGCCAATAAAGCAGCAACAATGAAGATTCCGCCCAGAGATCATGGAAGCTATAGAAGCCGAAATCAAAAAGTTGATCGCGTCAGGCTTTATTCTCGAGGAACAGCACCCTGATTGGGTAGCAAATATAGTTCCCGTGACTAAGAAAAATGGAAAAATCCGAGTCTGTATAGACTTTAGGGATCTGAATGAGGCTTGCCCCAAAGTCGAATTCCCATTACCCATCACTGATATTATGATAGATAATACTTGTGGGTATGAGTGCATGACGTTCATGGATGGATTCTAGGGATATAATCAAATAAAGATGTACCCCGATGATGAGAAGCATACGTCCTTCAGGACACCACTCGGAGTATACTACTATACCGTCATGCCCTTTGGCCTAAAGAACGCAGGCGCTACGTATCAACGCGCCATGCATGCAATCTTCCACGAGCACCTCCAAAAAACAGTGGAGTGCTACGTAGATAACCTAGCAATTAAAAGCAGAAACAAAGAAGATCACTTGAAAGATTTGAAGACGGTGTTCGACCTCATGAGGAAGCACTAGCTCAAGATGAATCCAGCTAAGTCTTTCCTGGAGGTCTCTAGTGGCAGATTCCTCGGCTTTGTCGTAACTTCGAAAGGAATACATCTTGATCCAGACAAAATCAAAACTATCCAAGACATGCTACCTCCCCATAACCTCAAAGAGTTAAGAGGGTTACAAGGTAGGCTGGTGTACATTCACAGATTTATATCAAATTTATCTGGTAAATGTCAACCTTTCACCAGACTAATGAGAAAAGGAGTGTCGTTCATCTGGGATGACGCATGCCAGAAGGCTTTTGAAGAGATCAAACGATATCTCACGAAACCACCAGTGCTCGTATCCCCAATTTCGGGAAGGCCCTTCCAGTTATATGTAAGGGCTATGGACCATTCACTGGGCGCTTTGTTAGCGCAAAAGAATGAGTCAGGCCACGAGCAAGCCATCTACTACCTCAGCAGAATGATGATTGGGGCAAAACACCGGTATAATCCTGTGGAAAAAGAATGTCTAGCGTTGGTATTCGCAATACAGAAAATGCGACACTACTTAGTTGGACAAACTATCCACGTTGTATCGAGAGTTAACCCTCTAAGAATATTAATGACTAAACCCGGGTCATTAAACTCAAGACTGTCCAATTTGGCTATTTTGCTATCACAATATAATATGCACTTCGTCGCACAAAAGTCTATCAAAGGACAGGCCGTGGCCGACTTCTTGGCCGAACATCCAGTCCCGACATCCTCAAGGTTATATGAACAAATCCCAGGAGAGTTGGAGGAACGAGATTTAATTCCAGAAAAGGATAGTTCGAGAAGGTCTTCTGAATCGAATACAGTTTTGAAAGGTGTATAGCAACTTTTCTTTGATGGTGCCTCCCGAATGGGATCCAAAGGAAGAACGACAGCGGGGGTGGGAGTTGTTCTCGTCTCTCCTCGCAACCACATCATTCCTCAAGCTTATTCATTGACAAGCTCGTGCTCCAACAACGTCGCGAAATACAACGCCCTCCTAATCGGCTTAAGAATAGCCAAACAACTGGGGGTCAAATATTTGGAGGCGTATGGGGACTCTCAACTCGTTGTAAACCAAATAAAAGGGGAGTACAAAGTCAAAAATGAAGACCTCCTGCCGTATTATCATGAGGTGATCAAGGTCGCTAACAGTTTCACTGGCTTCTATATCAGCCACATAAAGCGCCACCTCAACAGTTATGCGGATTCGCTAGCTTCCTTGGCCGCTACATTAGCCTTGCCCAAGCATGCTAAAAGACAAATTATGGTAAGCAGCAAAGAGTTATTCTGCTCAAAGGATGAGCTCAAAGAGGAAGCGAAGAAGCCACAAGAAAACGAAGTTGATGCCTGTGCATCTAGCCTAGAACCAAGAGATTGGCGTTTTCCTTATATAGACTATGTCCTTTACGGGATATTACCCAAAAATTCAAAATAAGCCAAAGCCATTCGGAGAAGAGCCATCCGGTTTTACTACAATGCGGAACTCCAGACGTTGTACAGAAAATCCTACGACGGAGTTTTACTTCGCTGCCTTTCCAACCGCAAAGCTCAAAAGGTACTTGAAGAAGCTCACGCTGGCATCTGCGGAGCACATCAGCCAGGACCAAAACTCTGGAATAGAATTCGAAGAATGGGTTATTATTGGCCTAAGATGATGATAGAAGCAGTCAACTACGCCAAGAAGTGTAGGGCCTGCCAAATACATGCAGACTTTATACATCAAGCTCCAGAATATCTCCACCCGACGGCTACGGGGCATGTATATCATAGGGCCAATTTCTCCGCCATCAACGAGAGGACATCAGTTCATTTTGGGCATAACTGATTACTTTTCAAAATGGACTGAGGCCATCTCCCTGACCGAAGTAAAATCGTCAGATGTTATCAAGTTCATCAAGCACCATGTGCTTTATCGCATCGGGGAACCTAGAAGAATAATTCACGACAACGGACCTCAGTTCGTGAGCCAAGTGTAGTATAGATTCTGCAACAAGTATAGGATCGAAGATGTGGCTTCATCGCCATACTACCCTGCAGCCAATAGTCTAGCAGAAGCCTTTAATAAGACCATTATAAAACTTCTTAAGAATTTTGTGTCATCCAATCAACGGGATTGGGACAAAAAGCTCGGAGAGTGCCTGTGGGCGTACCGAACCACAGTCCGAACTCCCACCAATGCCACTCCATTCTCCTTGGTATATGGGTCATAAGCGGTCTTGCCTTTAGAGATTCAAATCCCTTCGTTACGAGTCGCATTAACAACAAGGATGACAGGAGAAGAAAAGCATCAGCAAAGGCTCCAGGAGTTAGAAGTCTTGGATGATAAACGCTTCGAAGCTCAACAGAGTATCGAGCTATACCAGGTGCGGATCTCCAGAACCTTTAACAAAAAGGCTAAACAAAGGACTTTTAAGAAAGGTGATCTAGTCCTGTCAGTTAGAAGACCAATCATAACAAGCCAGAAGCCAAGGGGAAAGTTCCAGCCAAAGTGGGAGGGACACTTCGTCATTGATACGGTCTACTCCAACGGGGCGTATCGGTTGACAAAGCCTAATGGTGACAAGGTCCTAATACCAATCAACGGTAAATTCTTGAAGAAATATTATCCTTAGCAAAATTGAAGAACACTAGCTATAATACTACCTGGGCAGTTCTATGCTAGCCATGAGCAAGTAGTTTCTCTGTAATCAGAACTTCGTCAATGAAAGTTCCTGGATCCGGACTAAAAAGCCTTTAGTTCGTGAACCAGATTTTCTTTCTATCAAATTTGCCAAGTTAAAAATTACCTCTGGCGAACCAGATATTCTTTCTGTCCAAATTTGCCAAGTTAAAAATTACCTCTGGCGAGCCAGATTTTCTTTCTATCCAAATTTGCCAAGTTAAAAATTCCTCTGGCGAACCAGATTTTCTTTCTATCCAAATTTGCCAAGTTAAAAATTACCTCTGGCGAACCAGCTTTTCTTTTTATCCAAATTTGCCAAGTTAAAAGTACCTCTGGCGAACCAGATTTTTCTGTCCATCAAATTTGCCATTTCAATAACACATTTGGCGAATCAACAAGGAAGTTCATTCATTCATAGTAGTTTTGGGTACTTGGAAAATTCTGGTCCATTTCGAAATTATCAAGTTAATAGTTACCTCTGGTAATCAACATCAGAATCATCTTTCAGATACTCTCAGTTACGTAGAAAGAAAAGAACTTCTTTATTCATCATCATAACAAAATTACAGAGAATTCTCTAAGTGCTATACAGCCAATAAGAAGAAATACAAAAAAAAAGAGGGGGAAACTTGCTTCTGTAATCGTCTCCTTCGGTATGGTTCAGATCCAGAAAGTTTGCCCCTGCAGGCCCTTCTTCAGGAAGGATAGACTTGCTTCTATAACCGCCTCTTTCGGCATGGTTCAGATCAAAAAGTTTGCTCCCTGGCCTCCACTTCCAATTTGCTCTTGTAGCTTCATTTTTTAGGATGGCTTAAAAAGCATAATCTTGTTTCTTCTTTCCGACCACAGTCAGGGACTTCCTGGTTGGCTCTTCCAGGGATGATGCCAGTGAATTGATTAGTTCAAAACTGGGTATACCGAGTGCGAACCCCAGCTATATAGCTGACGGGTTACGCAAATTCAAGGTCCTACTCATTAGTACCCCAACCTTGTGGGATACTAGGAAAGAAGAACAACAATGCCCCAGACCCGAAATCTTTTCTCTCATGTAAGATACATGAGACCTTCCAAACCCCTTGAGGCATTGGAAGCAATTACGAGCCCATCGGGTCTGGGTCATTGTTAAGGAGAATGACTACGGTTATCTCCTACCAAAATAAATTCTTGTTAAAAGGAAAAGAAAAAGAAGGAAGAGGAAGGTATAAATCAGAAGAAGATGCATACCTTATCAGAAGAAGAGGCATACCTTAATTGAGTAAAATGATTATGGTCAGAAAAACCTTGTCGGTGAGACACCCCACTGGATCGATGCAGTCTGGAGGCCTTGTGACATGCCAACTCTTATCATAACTTCGGTTGAAGAAGAAGAAGACATAGTTGCGCCGGTGGATCGACTACAAAAGAGAGAAAGATAAGAGTCAAGAAGAAATTTTCTCACGGCTGAATGATCCTTCATCGAAGAAAGCATGTGCCTTATATAGGCAAGCTGCTAACTGTGATCTTCAGTTTAGAAAAGATTAGACGGAAATCGGCGGTCAAGATCTTCAGTTCGGATCTCAACAGAATTTATTGCTGTTGTATGGGACGTTTAGATATTGCAACCCGGAGATCTCGTCATTAGTAGAGGCATGCAATGCTTGGAATTCCACGACCAAACGGCTATATCCCACGGCTCGTAGAAGTCTCTACAAATTCTAAAGAAAAAAAAATCTACGGTCCATTCCGCAAACGTCTAGACGAAGCATCGCGGACCAGAATTTCGGAACCCGGGTCGCGGGTCAGATATGGATAAGTGTAAATCCGCGAACTCCTAAAATTCACGTGACTTAAGAAAGCGCGTAACAGATATACAGACACCAGAGTCTTATGATGGTTCGCAAACTTCAGACAAAAGATGGCAAGTTCGTTACAAATCTTTGAAGAACAATTGCAAAATCACGCCTCGGAAGACCAAAATGAAGTTCTCCATAAACGACAAGGAAACTATTACAACAAAAAGAAAAGAAAGAGGAACCTAAAGCAGTGTACACAAAAGTTCTACAACTCAATGGTTCAAGAGAACTTTTATTTTCTCCTCTACGTCATCAATGTCTTGCTGAAGGACCTCATAAGCTTGAACAGTAGCTTGGCGATGCAGTTCTTCGTCACTGGCGATAATGTTCTGCGCTGCAGCAGCCTCCAGTGAATCCAATTCAGATTGCACCACCTGGAGATCCCTGGATATATTGTCCCTCTGACGCGACAAATCGGCCAGATTCCTCACTGACTCCTCATGCTCCTTGGTAATCTTGGCTAGGAAAGCTTAGGCTTTGGCAATGGTTTGATCATAGCCCTTAACAACTGAAGCAGCGACTTCCACTTGAAGAACCAGAGACTCGCGGTCTGATTGACCCTTTTCTAAAGAGGCCTTGCAAACATCTACCCTCTCTCGAGTCTCCTTCTGGAACTTAAGCTGTTCCTCTCTCAGCTTCTGGAAGATGATTTTCACAGTCTCAGACTTATCAGCACTTCTGGCTTTCGACAGAGATTCAGCGTGCCTTTGAAACTGAGCTATCATAAGCCTAAAAGGAGCAGCTCTATCCTCTCCACCAATGCTAACAATACAAGTTAGATAAATATTGAGAATGTTGACAATCGAAGCGAAAGGAACCCCCTTTAGCACTTTATCGATACAGCGATCCAGAAACTGAAGAAAAGTCTCCACCGTGTCCTTCAGCAAATCACTCTCAAGCATATCAACCTCTGCATGAGAAGGAGTAATACTGGATGAGGTAGAAGCGGGTTGATCCGCAACAGGAAGAATGACACCCCTGGAGATTTCCACGGAACTACCAATCACAGTCTCCTGAACTACAGCCTCAGTTGGAGCAGATGTAGCCGAAACCGTAGACATGGCAGCCGAGCGAATCACTGCTTCTGAAGGGTCAACCACGGCAGTAGTAACTTCGGTCGCTCCACCAGTGTCAGCTCCCGCAATGGTACTGTCTGGTGAAGCCACCTTCGCGCCCTCCAAGTCCGGAGTCAAAACTGGAGCTAGCAAAAAGAAAAAAAGAAGAAAAGGAAAAATTGACAGTTAAGTATTACAGTATCATTTGATAAGATAGCATAATTACTGAAGAAAGAAGATGAAGACCTGAAGGTTGAATGCTGGATTCTCCAAGTCCATACACTTCAGGACCAAATACTCCAGGCCCATATACTTCGGCTTGAACCTCCTCGCTCAAAAAGACATATTTACCATGATCTGAAGGAGGAGTAGAAGAGTGGAAACTGTCACTACTGGCGTCATCATCGTCGCCCCATTCGTCTTTATCTTCCGAAGGGGGTGCTGCCTTTGGAGAATCTGGTGCGCGGGTCTCCCCTATGATTTGCACTTCGGCTTCCTCTTGTAAAGCCGAAGGAGCACCAAGTTCAACTTCGGCTTGGACAGTAGGAGGAATGGAACCCTCTCGAGTAACAGAAGTAGGATCATTGCAGAGAACAAGTCCCTGACTTCGACGCCTCTTAAGGGAACGGAGAATTAAAGATGAGTCCTCTTCCTCTTCTTTGGATTCCTCCACGAGGGACTCAGAAACCAGAGTGAGTGTTGTTGTTCCTGTCCCAGACAAGGTGCTCTGCGAATCAGTTCTCCGCAGAATGGTAGGCAAGTCGCTAAGATGCCTTAATCTCTTCTGCTTATTCGAAGATTTCTTGGGAGAAGACGGCAACGGAGGAGAAGTCTTCCTCAACGTTGGATCAGGAGAAGTATCAAGAACAGCAGCCTGAACCAGTGCGCCAGTGTCCTCTCCCTTTCGTTCTGATTCATCAGACGCACTGTCCCCCTTGAAGTCCTCCATCCCAGCCACTTTTGTGTTGCCAGCCTTCTTTTTCTGGGTATACCAGGATCTGATCTCCCGCAGACTGGTATGGTGTACGTTGAAATTCTGAGGAGCAGAGTTAGCATCCGCAAACCATTTACAGAAGCCGAAGCTCATACTTGAGTTCGGGGTCTTGAGCGGAAGATCAAATTTGGTAAGAGTTCCACCTGCGATGAAGTGAAACCAAGCTCGAGCTCCCTCAAGAACATTCCCAACAAAGCTTAATTCTCTATTGGGATTGCCAACGTAAAGCTGATCATACCCAAACTGTCGGGCAAAGCGACTTCGGTAATAAGGTTCTATATAGCAAAGGTTTCCCAAATGGAGAACCAAATATCCTGGGCGGATATTTATCAACCACCAGAAACATCCCGAGGATAGGGTGGTAAATTTATCAGCGCCAGCAGTGTCCGCGAATTCTTCTCCATATCCAGCATTCGGGAAGTATGGAAAACATCTGAACAACTCGAAAGTTGAGAAATGACGAAGGGTTTTGCGGATTGCGGCCATGTAGCCTCCTTTCCACTGCGACCTCTCATAGTGTTGCACTTTGGAAGAACCTAAATCAACCTACGAGTCTGCAGGACTCATCAAAGAAGGGCAATGTAGAACCAGCCAAGCCATCAAATAAATGTAAGGGAGTTCTACACGCGGATTGGGAGTCTTAATGACCGGATCTCTTTTCTTCCTTTGCTCCTTCTTCACCTGACAGAATTTGTCAGATAATCTTTTCAGTCCGCTCTGGATGTTGCAAACCATCGCAGGCAGCAAACTAAGCCACTTACCAAATGCTAGTAGGACGGCTGGGTATACGGCTCTAATAGGTATATTCTCCTGCGAAGGAACAACACACTTCTTTAGCCATACCATCAAAAAGCCCGCCAAGAAGGCAGGATCAGATAAAGGCTGAAGAGCCTGATAATGAAAACTTTCAAAGGACGTTCCAGCCTTGAAGATGTCCTCGTCAGATTCAGCAATATAAGTATCTGTCCCGAAACTGGCGATTCTTCTCTCAACTTCCTTTTCGAAAACTGGAGGAAGGCGAGTAAAGTTAAGATTACCCTTAGAAAAAATGGGCAGAAGATACTGCGCCACTTCTTTGGCTTCAAATTACGAGTGCCAGAGGTGTGAGTGCAAATATGGTAATGACAAAGCAATTCCCAATAAGTATTATAAATCAAAGGGTCCCGGGTCTTCAACAGATGGAGTTCTTCCCCGGTAGGGACATACTCTTCGTACGGGATGTCGCCCATGGGTAAGCCCGAAATTTCATACATTTAATGAAGGGCAAAACCCAACTCGCCAAGAGGGCTAAAAACTGTACAAGTATCAGGATTGTACAATTCCAGTAAAGCAAAAAAAATGAAATCTACTAGCAGGAATACCGTGCTGAACAGCCCTGATAGCACGATATAGCCCTGCATAATGAAGCTGATTTCTGAAGATTTTCAAGAAGAAGTCAGTCAAAACTGCCCACTCTCCTTTTGAAGAGCAATGAACCCATCCAGGGGGACGAAAATCCTGAACAGGAAACTCTCCTTGCGCATTGGTAAATCGGTGCAGGAAAGTCTGCGCAATTATGGGAACCTCGCCTCTTGGGAGGTCATGTTTAAGCAATCCCGGCAGCAATCCACGAAAGCTCTTCCCAGTACCACAAGGAAAAGCGCCTTGAGCATTGAAGCCCCCCAACAAGACACCGTCTTGTGGCCTGTTTATGTGCCAGTCCATTCGCCTGGGCACAAAAAGAGATTGAAAGAACAAGAATGGATAAGATCTCTCCATATTGGGGAGAAACAAGTGGCGACCTTCAACTTGGCGAAGCCACTTGTAATCGCCATCTTCCAAACCACTGTCGGGCGTTAAAATATGGTCCCCAAACAAGAAGACAGGTTTGAGCAACGGAGACCGATTTTCTCCTTCAAAAGATGCATTGGTCATCAACTCTCGCAATTTTGAGCGAGAAGGGAGGAGAATCTTGTCTGCTCTCTCTTGGTTATCCGAAGATGTACAATGGGGAAAGACATGGTCAAATCTAAACTCCTTCTTCCCGTCATAGCCGTCAGAATATCCAAAATAATGATCCTTTAGCCAAGGATTCAAGGCGTAATCAACTGCCAAAGACATGCAGATTCAGAGATAAGAAAAAAAAACAAGAAAATGGACTGCCTTCCGAATCTTTTTTACTTACCTCCGATCAAGAGTTCCTGCCGAACCACTATCGAACTAGAGGTTGCTCGAGAATCTTGACGACCACTGGCAACAGCATTGGAAGAAAAAGCTTTCTTCCATCTTTTGCAGAGGGAGAAAATCCTTCGCACGGGGAATCAAAAGCTATTGGAGCTTGAAGATGAGGAGTCTAAGGAGTCCAAACGAAGAATTCAGATTTCAAATTTCTTGAGATAAGGGCAGCCTCTCTCGTAAAGTGGAGGTTATATAGCCAGTGATTTGACGGCCAGGATCTCTGAACAGACGTGATATCCGGCTCAAATCATGTGGATACCTTTTCATTTAATGCGGCTCAGAAAAAACGCCTCGAATTTGACGTCGTAGAAAAGCAACCGCCTGCCAGCCTTCCCGCAAAAAGCTCGCGACCCTAATACAGAGTCGGTTTCCCCTCAAAAAAGTTGGTGACCCTAATACAGAGTCGTCTTCTACTCAAAAAAGAATGAAAGCTCGCGCCCCTAATACAGAGACGCGCCCCTTTCAAAGACAGTTTGCGACCCTAATACAGAGTCGTTTTCTATTTCAAAGACAGAGTCAGTCGCGCCCCTAAATACAGAGACACGCCCCTTCCAAAACAAGAGTTCGCGACCCTAATACAGAGTCATTTTCTACTCAAAAAGAGGAAGGCTCGCGCCCCTAATACAGAGACATGTTCCTTCCAAAACAAGAGTTCGCGACCCTAATACAGAAGTCGTTTTCTACTCCAAGATGAAGGCTCGCGCCCCTAATACAGAGACGTGCCCCTTCAAAAGCAAGAAGCAGTAGTGACGCTAATACAGAGTCACAGACTTCAAGCAAACGCAATGGAAATTCTAATACAGAATATTATATCCAAAGTATTTCAAAACTCCTTAAGAGTCATGAGAGTTTTTGAAAACTTTGGAGGGGGTTTTGTTAGCGAAAAATTCCGGAAAAGCAAAGCAGATTCACGAATTCAGAGACAGAAGCCCGCAACTCATCGGATCCGCGAATCTAAGAAACTAAGGTATGCGAATCTAAGAAACTGAGGTCCGCGTATCTGAGAAACTGAGGTCCGCGATCCAGACGACAGAATGGGTTCGCGAATCTAAAGTTGAGATTCGCGACACTACCCATAACTTTCGGGTAGGGATTTAATACAAAGTCACTCGACCCGAACAGAAGAATTGCCACCTCGGATAGTGGGATTAACTGCCAAACGAATGCAGTGGCGTCACTTCGGTCATGGGAGCAACTGCCTAACGAATATGGCGGCACTTCTCGAGTAGTGGGAGCTAACGGACGAGCAAATATGGCAGGACGTTACTCCAAATCCCCTATAAATGGCGGGGAGCGAAAGAGATACAGAGAGAGGGACAGAGATATAGAAAGAGAGAGAGACAGAGACCGAGACGTCTTCTCCCAGAAATTACCCCTTGTGATCAAGAGTAAAGACCTTTTTTTTTCCTTTCTTTTCCTTTAGCCAACTGAGAGAAATTGTACAGAGTGTCAACGGAGAGCAGGATCGTCCTCCATTGCTACCTAGAAACCCAGCTTTAAACAAAGAGGAAGTCCATCTTCCTCATCTTCTGTAAACGGAAAACCGTTAGATTGTAATCCTTTATTGAAAGATTGTCAGTAAAGAGAAATTCAATTTTCATGGCGAACATTGGACGGGTGCCTGATTGCCCTGTCTCATTTGGGTGAGTGGCCATTGCCATTGTCTCGACCTCCAAGTCTGTAAGTGAAGTGGTGACAGATTGCATGGATATTGTATTAGAGGTTCGAGTATTTTCCTTGGCTTTCTTCGAACTGGTTGAAGTAGTTCATTATTCATCTTTTAGCAAGTCCGAATGTACCCACATGATCTCTCTTTTCTCGGTAGAAATTGATTAGAGAGTCCCTTTTATTCCAAATTATGTGGGTTGTAGTTCTTCACCATCTTCTTTCCCACAGGGATTGGAGCTATGTCAGCTAGAATTTTCAAGAACCCCATGGTAATTATAGGAATATTTGCGAACACTTTTTTCTGTTCAGATCTCAACTGGATCACCTGTGCATCAATCAATGCCTGAATTTTGTCTTTTAGAATATAGCAATTCTTGGTTGGATGCTCAATGTTTTGATGGTAGAGGCAATATTTGGGATCATCTGTTTTCTTAGCTTCCACTGGCTTTCGATTTTCAGACAACTTAAGCAACTCTATTTTATTTAATAGATGAAAAAACATGACTGCTTATTCATCTTTGAAAGCGTATGTCCGTTCAACATGCGATTTAAATGAATCTCGATTATTCTGTGGCTTTTGGTTTTCAACGAGCTTTGTAATCATTACTTCTTTAACCTTAGGGCGGGATGATTGTGGCTGTGGCCGGTTCGTGGACATCCTCCTCTGAGCACGATGTTCATCAATACGTCAAATTATGTCCTCTGCTTGCTCTCCTTGTTTGAACTAATCTTTTTAGGTTTTAGATTCTACTGCTCCCAACTTAATGAGTATGTTGGTTTGGAGATTGTGTTTACAAATTTCTACCAACATTTCTTGTGACATACCATGCGGACATCGCACTGACATCTCTACGAAATGATTTACGAAACTCTTTACGGTCTCATCTTCTTTTTGTTTGTTTGCAATGAGAGTGTGGACTAAAATTTTTGTGTTATCCTCGAAAAAGTGACATAGGAACTCTTTCTCCATATCAGACCATGATTTGATAGTTCCTAGGGCAACTGTATAAACCATATAAATGCAGGCCCTCTCAAGTTACTTGCAAAGGTTTTAGCCATTATAGAATCATTCTCTATAAAGTGACTTATTTATGATAAGAAGTAATATTGATGTTGATTGGGAGAACATTTTTCATCAAAAGATTCTAACTTCAAAGGCTTGTACTTTTTAGGGAAGTAGTCGATTCGTACTCTACCGGATATGGCCTAATAACTCCAACTTCTTGCAAATCTTTTTGGTCATGCATCTTTTCTGCATGTGGGTCTAAGACGAAGTTAAATTCCTCTTTCTTTCCTAAATTTCCACCGGTTGTCTCACTGTCAAAGAGAATGTATTTGCATTTAATTAGGGAGATGAAGTGTCATTTGTACCACTATATATATATATATGAGTTTTTTGTAGTATGTTTTAAATGTGCCTAGAACATTAATTTAAAAAATATATTTCCTTCTCTTCATACTTCTACACATATACAATATATCTTTATCTATTTCTTATCAAATTGGCATCAGAACACAATGAAGAAGAAGAAAATGGAATCGAATATAAGGAGGCAAAACCTTATAGATCACATGGAACGGCTGCAAGGAATGTGACGATAAGCGGTCAAGGTACGTTGGAGATGAAATCATAGTAGCTACTAGGCTCATATGAGTGAACATGTAAGAGCAAGTAAAGTGCACTGGTGATGCTTGAATTATGAGGACTGCGGAACTCACAATGATGAGTAGGCGACTTGGATGGTGGCAGTCAAACTGCAATGACTACTATAATCATAATGATGAGTAGGCAATTTGCGCTGGAGGTGGTTAATTACGATGACTGATGGATTCATGATGGTGAGTTGGTGATTTACGTTCGAAGTAGTCGCATGGCAAAGTTGACTTGGTTAAGATCGAAATCAATTTTGAAATCTTGCAGACATGAAAATGTCAAGTAGGTGTGGACTTAGTGTACACTCGAGGAGAGTGCATAGAGATGCATAAGATAAGCACAATGACTATGAATTGCTCGATGATGTGGAGCTCATTTATGTAAAGTCAAAAGATCAAGTCTCCGATATATTTACATATTTACGAAGCCTCTGAAGTTTGAAGTATTTTCTTTATTAATACGTAAACTTGGAATGATGAATCAAAATTAAGATATGATGTTGAAATTAATAATATTGACTCATAGTATTTCTTAAGAATCTAAAGAGTCACTAGAACGAATATTCTTTGTGAATCTAAATTAGGAAGTCTAAGAGTCATGAAAAAGGAGAATATATTTGCTTCTAATTAGGGAGATAAAGAGTCATTTGTTCCAATATATATATATATATATATATATATATATATATATATATATATATATGTATATATATATATATATATATGTGTGTGTATATATATATATATGTGTGTGTATATATATATATATATATATGTGTGTGTGTATATATATATATATATATATATATATATATATATATATATATATATATATATATATATATATATATATATGTATGTATGTGTGTGTGTGTCTATATATATATATATTTATATATATATATATATATATATATATATATATATATATATATATATATATATATATATATATATATATTTGAATTGTTTGTAGTATGCTTTAAGTGTGGCAAGAAGATCAATTAAAAATAATATATTTCCTTCTCTTCATACTTCTCCACCTATATAATATATTTTTGCCCCCTTGTCATTAAAATTCAGGAGAAAATGTTTCAAATTGAATTAAAGGAAATTGCCCAATTATTTTCAATCACGAATGTAAAATAAGCAGAAATTATTTCGCAAATTAATAAAAATAAGAAGATCGGAGGATATATATCAGGATCGATTGGAGGCTAAACGGAGCTCATCGGAGATGAGACGTTTGTAGAGGAGATTCAATGTCGGTAGAGCTGTGTAAGAGATCGGAGGAGAAGTTGGCTGGTGGCAGGCAGTCGCCAGTGTTCCGTATTATTTAGTTTTATTTTTCATTTTTAACTTTTATTTTTTTGGGAGAAGGAAAGGGAAGACATGGAGGCTACGGATGAAATAAGCCGACGGAAATAAGAAGACAGACAGACAGGATTTGTTGTACTTCTGTGAACAAAGCGAGAAATTCCACTTGAGCACACCACTTTGTTCACTGAAACTATTTTTCTTAGCTGGAAATTAGTTTTTAGGATGATTTTCAACTGTTCGGAGATTACTCTCCCAGTAGATTTAACATCATCAGAGGATTAATGTTCAACGAGCATGAAAAATATGGGAAAAATATGGTCACAAAAAGTTTTAAACTTGAAATATTTTGCAACTTTAAAAGGTGGGCTTACTGAGCAAAGGGGTGTGCTTAAATAGAATTTCCCGACCAAAGGTGAGAGGGAGTGCTGCTTGGAAAGACAAAAATGTCGTTGATTCCGCTTCTGATCCCGACTTCTTATTCCGAGCCAAATTTGGCACATCCATTGGACCAAGTTGGTTAGTGCTTGACCATTTGATTCTTTTTGCCCTTTTCACTAGGCTCAGGCATTTAAAATTTGTTATTCAATAAATTTTGGGAAAAAGAAAGATGTACAGAAAGGGACACTATTAAATGGTATGTAATATGTAACATACCGAACACGTGTTTGGCTACGACAATTGGCTAAAGAAGCAATGGCTACTGAAGGTTTTTGTTGGAAACGTGGCCTCCTGGATTCAATGTGGGGCCTGCGTTGTCATGAATTTAAAGAGGATTGCTTTCATCTAGTTGTATCAAGTTAAAGAGTGTATGTGCTACTTTTACAAAGCTTAATTGGAGGTTGTGTCCAAGTTGAATCTATGAAGGATTGATGATTATTGATCAAATTTTAGAGTAATGATAGGGCTAGACAGGCCAGTTTAATCAATTGTGTTTGGTTTATTTGGAAAGACAGAAATACCATGTGATACTTCAAATCACATTAATGAGTCGGAATGTGTATCCCAATAATGGGTAGAGTTTACCAACGAACAATCTCAATGCTAGAGTGCACAAAATCTTTTTTTTTCTTTTTTAAACAATCATAGATAAGAGATATTTGAAGTGCGCAAATATAAAATATATATCACAACATTACAAGTATAAATGTAGTAATATCCAAAACAGATATATAAAAATGATAAACACTAATACATCAAAAGATTGCTCATATAGAGTCTAAATATATACAAGAGTATCCGGATACTACAGACAGAAATAAAAAGTATGATATATATGTACATACAAGTCAAAATGATAAATAAACAAAAAAGATGGAGATCCTATAAAAAGTTGGCTGCAAGTGCTCGGTCTACTCCTGAAAATATGGATCCTGGAGGGCTGGTCCTCTTCCTCTGCTACTGCTGTCTCGGCTAATAGACCTGAGGTGTGATAATCTCAGGAGTCAGGACCCAAATAAGACACAAACACAAGCTCGTGCTATGCTATAGAAAGCATATCAGTGTGGTGTGCTAGTAGGGACAATATAAAAGATGTATTCATGTGAAACATGAAATACATACTATGTACAATATAATATGAATCATTGAGTACATAGTATGCATAATATGATAAGATCAGGTAGATGGATCATGAAGTATAAGGTATACATAATATAACATGAATCAGGAAGCAATTGGCCGATATAGTATAATACGATCAATCAAATTGATGCAAATTCAGTCCTATTAGCTTAGAACTGAATGGTAGATTCACGTGTTCTAAAAGTGTACTGTGCATACTAGTACCACGGTCCCAAGACCAATCACATACGAATCGGATTCTGCACTTCTAGACACACTAGATAATAAATAAATAAATACTAGATATTCCATGCATACCTGAGATTATAGTTACAAATACCAATCACTACACGAGCCAGATAACCGCCGCTAGACAAACAAATACTAAATATCCCATGCATAACTAGGATCACGAATACAAATACCGATTTCTATATGAGCTAGATAACCGCAACTAGGCAAATAAATATTGAATATTCCGTGCATACACAGAATCATGACCACAAACCCAGTCTCCACACGAACCAGACGCCGCTAAGTAAACAAATACTGGATATCCCGTGCATACTCAGGATTGCAGCCACAAACCCAGTCTCCACATGGGCCGGACGCTATTAAGCAAACAAATACTAGATATCTCATGCATATTCGGGATTACAGTCATAAAATTAGTCTCCACATGAATGGGACGCCGCTAGGGAAACAAATACTAAATATCCTGTTTATATCAAGGATCACGGCCAAAGTACCGATCCACAAATGAACCGAATGACGTGCCGCTAAGCACACAAGGAAGAAACCAACAATGCTAGTACATAGATCGACAGATGTGTCTAAATAAGACAAGAACTTCTACAATGGATGTTTCGTTTCACTATTTATTTTTTCCATACCCATAATATAGTATGTGGTAAGTATCAATGTGACATATGCAATAAGCGTATATATATCAATAGTCAGGTAAATATGAAACAACACGCACAATAATACTACCAAGTACAGGAGTAATACTAGTAGTACAAGAGTTACAGGACATGTTCATATGTGTGAGTTATTATTTCCAGATAAGAATAACATGTACAAGTAATAACATATATAATTAAACATGTGTGAGTTATCATTTCAAGGTAAGAATAACATGTGTAAGAAATAATATATATAATTAAACATGTGTGCTTACATATATATATATATATATATATATATATATATATATATATATATATATATATATATATATATATATATATATATATATATATATATATATATATATATATATATATATATATATATATATGTATGTATATATAAATATAAATAAATAAATAAATATATATATATATATATATATATATATATATATATATGTATGTATATATATATATATATAAATAAATAAATATATATATATATATATATAATATCTTATATCAAGTGGTATATGCACAAACATGGAATGTATACCTGAACATAAGATATGCTAGGTCTGAAATCAATATATACATATAATAATAAGAGTGATTGAATATGTGCACGTGTATATCATACGTCAAGAAGGACATGACTGACATAACATATATACTTATGTTACTGTAAATTGGTAGACAGTTAGAATTTCAAGTCTTATTTGGATAGGATTAAAATGGAATTAGAGGCTATAATTTTGTACAATTGTAGAAATTTTAATTATCTTTCCAATGAATCTAAAATAAGTTAAATTGGAGTTCTAAAGCAAAATTTATGATTATTCTACAACAGACTTGCTGCTATGGACCTAGTACAGTAGCAAGGGAATTTCTAGATAGGACTTGACCAGGATAAAAATAAATTAGAACCTAAGTTTTATAATAGTTGTAGATAATTCAATTACTTCCCAATGAAATTTGAATAAATTTAATTGGAGTTCTAGAGAAAAAGTTATGCACATTTTACTATGAACTTGTTGCTGCAAAACTGTTGACCTAGCAACAATTGATAAACTTACAGATTATTTTTCGATTAAAAATAGCTAAACTAGGGTGAATGGTAGTTAGAAAAATTGTAGTTTAGTTAATCACTTTCTAATGGCACTAGAATAAGGTCAAGTAGAATTAAATGCTAAAATTATGACAGTTCTACGATGAACTGTTGTATAAGTCTGCATAGCAATGTGGTTTGTGTACATGGAATATGCACGGTATGCACGTGCAATGAAACTCAAGTTACATATAAATTTGAGCATGCATAATTTTAAAATTTGGTTAATAATATATTTGGTATTATATGAGAGGAAATTACATTTAAAAATTACAAGTTTAACTGGGTTTTAGTGTATTATTGCCTCTAGTTGAAGCCAAATAGGAAATGAACCGATATTGATACGATTACTCCTCAAAAATGAAAAAAAAATTACTAAGAATCACACTACAAAATAAGGACAGATATTGTAAAATATTTTCCAATATTGGTGGAGAAGTTTATAGTATTTGAAGAAGCTAAACCCACGACAAAGTACATGTAGCCATTTTGTGGATTTTCAGTCCATTCACAAATTGATTATTTGGTAAATTATTTTAGGAAATTGGATAAGGAATTAGGGTTCGAGGTCTAAAGAGTAAATGAGGAGGAACACGAGAGGATATGCTAGATTTGTTTTAGGTTTTATTTTATATTTTTTGGTGGGTTAAACTGCTATTGGAAGGTGGTTACTCTGCCTTATTAAAAAACCTTAAACTTAATCTTAATTACAAAATTACTATTTAGTCAATTTCAATTCAAATTTGATCAAGAATGGCTGCTGAACTTCTGGAGATAAATTTGATGTTGGTAGGAGGTTAAAATTGGAATTCATAATTTAATTTAATTATTGTAATTGGATATTTATTCAAAATTTTGTCGATCTGGAATAATTCAAGAAAATTATAAAAAAAATCCAAAATAATAAAATAAGTGGTTTCCACTTTGCAAAATTTAAAATTGAATATTAAGTTGAAATAAATAACTCAATTTACTCAATATTTATCCGTATTAGCATTCAGGCTCTCGGGCCAATACGAGTAACACAGAATAAACTGATAAAAGAGCCTAAGGGCTAGGGGCATTACATGTGGCTACATTCAATGGGAGATTTAGCCAGTGCTAAAGCAATAGCGCACAAGTCAGTGGCATGTGCAAAGTTGCAAATTGAAGCTTGTGCAGTGTCATCAGGAGTAAGGTTGGGAGATGTTGAAAATATTGGAGTTCAAGCTATTTCTTGGAAAAAGCTGTAATGCATATATTTTTTAACTGCTTACCAAAATAAGAATACTACTTAAAACAATACTAGAATACTACCAATTAAATCATAGTAGTTACAGGATTTTAGAATAACCGTAACTACTGTGACATTTAGAAATATAAATAACATGTATAAACTATAAAAACTTCATTTATATGGAGAATTGATTACATAAGATGACACACTGATCAGAATATGAACACAAAAGAATCGAAAGAACAAAAGAGAAAAAAGTGCCTAGGCAAAAAAAATATAAACAAACGAGAGATCTCTAGCAAGTACTCCACCTATTACAGCCTCTTAATTTGTTTGAGAAAGTATATGTCATCGGTTGGACTGGCTCTCCTTCTTCACCTTGCAAATATGGGTTGAAAACCCAAGAGATTAAATCCAGCAAGTAGCACAAAAAAGAAGAGAAGTTGTACTATTATAGTACTCAGAATTTGTGATTGTGAACATGCTATATTAGTGTTGGTCGTGATAGTATAAATTAAGAATTATATCAATAAATTTGGAATCACAACTAAATCAAATATTTATAGATGTGAAAATCAATGATAATTAATAGATCTCATTAAGGTCTTACGTCAGATATAAGAAACTAGACAGATTAATAATTAGTCAGGTATTTGATAATACTACTGATGAATAAGATGCATTTTATTACGTATATTATATAAGTACCCGTACATACCCGGAACTCGGTCCAAATTCATAGCGCTGAACGATGAAACACCACTAGGTGTTGCTAGACAGATTTCGTACTGTGCAAGAGTAATGGACGTAACCCATCATGGGAACTTAAATATCAAACTGTGGTTCAGTACCACATGGTACTGCTATAGTATAAGTTTTTAGCACATAACAAGAAATAGCCAACTTGATCCTTGTAAGATACAGTTATTATCCATTACGTAGTTTCTCCAATTACCATGTGAATGATACACGATATTCATAAACTAACAAAAATATTATGGCATGCCAATTCAGATTGTGGACATATCGTTTACTAGAAACTATAATTCAAGATTTAATTTAATTCAAGATCATGCACACACATATCTCTAGGATACTCTGTTTCAATGTGATCAAGATATATGAAAATTATCATCATATTCTTATGAACGATCATGTTATCTTATATCCGGTATGTCAATAATTTATTATTAGATCATGTATGCGTAATATTATTATATTTCATTCTCTTGTCATGTTACTATGCTCACTACTATGTCCATCATGTATCATTCATGTTAGTACAATATCATATCATAAAAAGTGTTGCATGTCATGCTACATGATCAAGATCATATGAAATGATTTAGGTCGATGATCTTACAGTTTCTTATTCAATTTGAAATAAAAGTCAGCTCACAATAAAGAATTAATTATAGCAAGACATTTAAATAAAGTTTTATATCTCCCACTTTTTTCAATGCACTTTATTTAAATATAGTGCCACAACATACTTAAAATACAACCCTATAATATGCCCAACACTATACAATCATAAATATATATTTAACTAATATTTATTTTCGATGTTACCTCCTATCAGCAACGTAAATAATATTAATTAATTTAACCAAAACAAAATAAGTTGACGATATCATTAATACCATTAATGTTATTAAATTTCTTACTTTCAAACAAATCTTATATAGTGGATTGCTTGGATTCTTTTTTAAATTATTGAATATAGTGGGTCAACGACTATAGTATATTTAAATAATATTTAAAATGTCCGAAATGTTTCAACCTAAAATATAAATTTTACAGTAAATAATCAACATAATTGCATAATTCTAAATATTTAATGATCACTATATTTAAATTATATTATTTTTAACATCAAGAAGTATAAATATTACAATCTTTGTATATGTCAAAATTGACCAATACGAATTTTTTAGGCATATTTAGAGTTCAACTATTAAATTACCCAATAATTCAGTTCAATTCTCTAATCAATTAATAGTCTAAAAAGTGACCCGAGCATATTCACAAAATAATAGTAAAAAATGTGAACCAAGAATATGTATAAAATAAAATAAATTATATGCACAAATATAAATTAAACAAATTTTTCAAGAAAAAATAAAAAAATAATAATATTACTTACATATAATTTCTTAAAATTTTAAAGAAATCCTAATCCACACTTTACAGTTGCTGTGCTTTCTTGATGTGAGACAGAGTGTTGAGAGAGAGTTTTGGATTTATGAGTAAATGGGAAACAATAAATATGGCATATTGGTAGATTTTATTAACTTAAAAACTAAGAAATTCTTTTCCAATTAACACATAAGCTTAGATCCTTATCATTTTACGTTAGATATTGTCACTTACCATTGTCATATGCCGCACAAACCTCCTAATAACAGCAAATACTCCCTAACCTTCTACTAACACCACATAGTGGAATTAAATAGGTGGAGATGCGCCCTTAGAAATAAGTTTAGGGACTAAGCGTGTCCAAATAAATTTTAATTAATAGTATATTTTATTATTTATACCTCCAGTCAATATTTTCCTAACTCTACCAAATTAATACAGGTCGTAGCGGTCAATCAAGGAAGCATTAAAAATTTATTTACATATTTGTTTGATGTCCAGAATAAGAGATACAAATTATCAAATTAAATACAAATATGAAAAATGAATAAAAAAATATATGTATTCTTGCCTTTGATCTTCTTTCATTTCTTTTTTATTTCTTTTGCCTTGAGTTGCTGACGAGCAACTCCATGTGCAAAGAAAGAATGGTGAGGGAGAGAGAACTGTGTTTCAATAAAGTGGAAAAAAGATAATTTATTACAGAATGACAAAATTGTAATTTTGAGAAATTTTATCATTAAGTCTTCTTTCTCCTTAAGCTATATTATCCCATACAATGCTATCCATTTTCTCCTCCTTATAGTACATGACTGACCTATTATTTAGGGTGTGCCCTTAGAAAATGATATATAAAATTTGGTATGTAGAAAGAAATTTTAATTTATTTAATATTTTATTATTTACGGCTCAGATAAATATTTTTCAAATGTTACTAAATTAACATAGATGGTAGTAGTTAATGAGATAAACATTAGAAACTATCCGATTCTCATCTCGATGTTTGGAATGAGACAAATAAAATTTCGAAGCATTTAAAAGAATAATTTAATATTTTAAAATTAGTAAAATTTCAGGAACATTTTTGGGCTTTCCGAAAAAATTTTTAAAAATTATAAATATTAGAAAACTAATAACTGTAAAGACCGAATGCAATTTGAAGTTGTGGATTTAAAGTTATGCTCAACGAAAGTCATTTTAATGCCCAAATTTGGCACCCAGTAGTCTAGTACGGCATGTTCGGTCCCAAAAAAAAAATACGAGTAGTACGAAATTTGGGGTATTATAAAAGCCTTCAATCGGTTGCTTTAAACTCAACTTTGATTATTTCTTTGATCCTCTTTCATGAATGGTAGTTATATTATTTATATTATGTAATTGGAAAGGGCGTCTGTTGTTTGTTAAGAAGTGCCAGAATAAGCCTATGTCTGATTTTGAAATTGAAGCTAAAGTGGCTTTTATCGGCCTTAGAAAATATTCAAACAAGCTGTTTAGTTCAAACCTTATGTTAAAGGGAGATTGTAAGGAATTGCTCTTATTACTTTCTCCTATGTCGAAAGCAGTTGGGTATGGACTGATCAACGAGATCAGATAATAATTTTCGACATTTTTATTTTTTAATATTCAACATACTTGGAGAGAAATAAATAAATGTGCAAACTGGATGGCTAATGTGGTAGTAAGGCTCCAGCCAAATATATGATTTTCATGTTTACTATCATTGCTTCTTTTTGACCTCTTGAGAAAGGATCAAAGTAATTTTTTGTATGCAATATATTATTATTTTCAATAAATTTTATCTGATTAGCAAATAAAATGTAATATGTAAATTTGTGATAATTGTTTTCCCCTTATTCGTGAAGTACAGTAAGTATAATCCAGTCCTGCTATTTTTGGTTTTATAAAGAAAGATTGAAAGAATGAAAGGGAAATGGAAAAAGAAAGAGATGAAAAGAAATATAAAAAAAATAGAATAGAAAAGAAAAGAAAATTCTTTTATTGTTTGGTTCAAAAATAAACTAAAGAGAAAATACAAGTAGAAAAAACAATAAACTAAATATAAAGTTAAAAAATTAAGGAAAAGAATTTTGCTCCTAATTCCCTCCACTCTCATACCATGATTTTATGTGGTAGTAATGTTAAATAACATTTGCTCCTATTTTCACTTGGTTAAAGGAGAGGAAAAGGGAGAAAAAAAATTTGACTCATATTTTCTCTAACTTTCCTCCGACTTCCATTTCCTTCAATATATCAAGTCTTGTTTTTCAGCTACTTCCCACAACAAAATATGTAACTTAAATTATACGAGACTATACTATACATAAATAATCTTAGAAAAGCCGTAACTACTTCTACACTCAAATGAGTAAAAAACATACTTGAAACTATATGATAAAGAGTTGATCACATAAAAGACATACAACTCTAAACATATACTCAAAAGAATAAAAAAGTAAAGTGTTAGGATCGATATATAAGCCTAAAAGGGGAGAATAGAATTGCTACAAGTTATAAACTTAGTTAAATTAGCTAAGTTATAAGTAATTAAAAAAGAAGCAACCACAAATAACATGCACAGTAGAAAACACGAGGTTATTATAATGATTTAGGAAATCCCTATCTCCACTCTTCGTCTCAAATAAAGAGGCTTTTACTTTTACTATGAGTAAAAACTAGCTTCAAGCCTAATCTAGTGATCAGTACGATTCCATCCCTAGTTTCCAAAACTAGACGACTCTACATTACTACTAACACAAAGTGCAACCTCAGTCTTACTAATATTCCTCAATTGCACCTAGATTGAGTGCGCCATATAAATCCCTGCTCATACAAATTGTAATCCCAACTACATAGGTTTGAATGCATTGTAAAATTAATCATACGATAAAGAAAAGTTTTGAGACTCATACTAACAATATCAGTTAAGTACAAAATAGAAAGATTTTAAAACTCTTGATGATCAATTTTAAAAGATGAAGATTGATGTTTACAGAAGATGATACACTCTTTGAAGAGTCAACTTCATAACTTATATCAAGTAATTAGTTGAGGATTACTTTTTGTATGTAGGCCCACCTCCCTCGGTGGAGCTTATAATAGATGTTCAAATCGTTTATTTGAATAAATTGAAACCCTTCTTATTGGATGATCATGATACTTCCCAAAGATCCAAATTCTTGATCAACAAAGGAACAATATTACCATTTGTTCAAAAAGATACCAAAGTGATTAACACATTCCACACAAGAAATAATCACAGGAAATCCTTTGATAATACGGATTCCTATTTCTCAATGATATTCCACGATCAAGACAAATGAATGAATCCCGTGAAACCATTTCACAAAAGTTCATTAATATCCTCTTTTGGCTCGTGAGGCACATGGAGTACTTGTTAATAGACTTACCGATACTGTTCCTCACGTTTGGACTGATGTAAACGAGGTTGTTGCTAGCATCTGAGCATGTCCACACGACGGTTGTCCTCACATAGGCTTGTTTCAAGCAGAAATTATCCTCGCATCTAGCTTGTGCCACGTGGCATGATCCTTGCACTTGGCTTTTTTGATACAAGGACTAACCTTGCATCGCCTATTGTTGGTGCGAGATATAACCTTGCATTTGTCACGATACATGCGGGGCTAAGCCTCACATTTCATTTGTTCTTCCCAAGCTTCATGTTTAGTACCGACTTTGTGAGTATTATGTCTCCTCCAACGATCTTGAGTCCTCTTTTAGGCTCCACTCAAACTTAAACTTAGCTTGGTGTCGGTCAAGTGCACAGTGAGGGAGGAATGACTCACCATTGGATACGGGCTTTTGCATATTGCTGGTGAACAAACTTCAGACACGTCCCGTTTAGACGTTGCATTAAAAGACTGACTTAAATGCAAGTCCCGTCCTCCCCACAAACTAGGAATACATTACTATAGTGTCTCACACGGTTTGAGCTTAAGGAACTTGAAGAAAGAGATTCCTCGTATTTTTACTGATAGAATTCCACAACCAGCATCTTCATGATGGAGCCTAAAAAAGTAGTGTATCAAACTACATCGCAACCATCTTCAATGAAGACAGACACTCCCATTATGGTGGCCATCTCTTGTTAAAGTAAAAAAATTTAGGTTTCCTTACATTGAAACTACTCAATTACAACTTATCAAAGCTGATAAAGAAAGAAGAAAATATCAATAATCTCTCACTGGAAAAAAAGAGAAGAAAATAATGGATGTGTTCTCTTTATTGAGTGTGGGATCTTGAGGTTGCAATGTAAGCCAATCTTGTCTCCTGTTGATGGTAGAAGCAATCACTTTTAGGATCCTCAATTGGATAACCATCTCTGTTCTTTGTTGGATTTAAAACAGCAGCAGGGCCTTGCTTTCAAGAGCCAAGAGCACATGCACATAACATAATTTCAAGCCAAGAGAAAAGGTCCAAGGGTGTCTTCTTAGTCTCTTTCAAGTGCTTTTTATAGCCGTTGGAGATGATGGGGGTGTAATCACCTCCTAAATTTCTTCCAAGAATGGATTGAATCCCCATGAAGTGGGGAGAAAAATGGGATGCAACGTCCCGCATAATTGTGGGTGGACTTGATTAAACACGAAGCTAGACCTTGCATATTGATACCATATGCGAGGCTATTCTAGCTCCTGAGGACTGACACGAAGAGCCTCGCATTTTGGAACTAACACGAGAATATTTTAACATTATGTTGCACATGCAAAGATATTTCTTTATGTGTCATAGCGTATCTCTTTACTTATAATGGGTATTTTGTGGGATCCATATTTTTCTGGTCTACATTAACAGATATATCGTACGATGTCAAGTAACAAATAGCAGGGTATCAGTATAGTAATATATCGTAATGTAACAAAATTCAAGAAATTGGTACTCAGTAGTTAAATCTAAAATAAGTAAAGTATTAGTTTTTAAAAGGGTTAATTGTAATAACTATCCATGTACTATGGAGACTGATAACTAATATCTCTGTATGAAATTTTTTAGGTAGACCCTTTAAACATAAACAGAGTTAAAGCACCGTCTACTTTGGCCTTACGTGTAGTGAACGTGACTCCAAGTGACTAATTTACTATCAACTCAAATATGTAATTGAAAAATTAAAAAAAATGAAATTATGGCTAATAAATTACTATTAGAATGACATTGAACATCTTCTAAAGACTAGTTATAATGCTAATTGTCACACGCCTTCACCTACTCTTGATCCAATTATGGCGCTCGATGCTGATTTTGTAGGGGGTTCCACGAGGTAGAAGAACTCGTCTTTCTTCCATCATCGATAATTCCAATCATTGAGTATGAGGCTTGATGGAGATATGATGATGTAGCAACCAAGTCTGGACGATCGGTTTATTGTGTATGATAGGGTTGTATTTGATAGTAGTCCCAGTGATGTAGATCCTAATTTCAAATGGATAGTTTTGATGATAATGAAAATGTTGGTTGTGAGTCTCCTAGTACCAACTTCTATCTACCAATTTCATATGGTTAAGGTGCTCATCCTGTCATGGAAGAGCGACTAAGGTCAAGGGGAAGCTCTAACTACTTACGATACTTTGTCATGTTTTGTGTGTATAGATTATTATGAATCATTGTAATCATTTTATTGTGCCCTTAAGACTAAATTAATTCAAATTTAACTCTTGGATAATTCTAGATATTTATTGGTTGCTAGCAAATAAATAGTTGTAATATTTCTCATGGTGTGGACGCATAGGGGGAAGAGACGATGTGATGAAGATGAAGGTTTCATGTATTGGGAGGGGACTAATGCGCTATCTAGGAAACAGCATAATCAATTTGCAATGTCCACTCCGCTTATGTTTTCTTGAATTAATTAAATATTTTTTTGTATTTTGAATTAGAATTTTAATAGAAAAACCATAAAATAAAGAAGATTAAGTGTTAAATTAATTGATAAAAATATAATAGGATGAGCGGAACTGAACCCTTGACCTTATAAAACCTATTAGAAACCAAACCTACATCTTAGCCAATCAATCTAATAATGTCATGATGATAAATAAAATATGCTTCACTGTTTAATTAAGATTTGACTATAAATTAGACTAAAATGATATGGTCAACATAAGTTAGATAGAAATCTCTAGCCTAAAAGATAATTAGTTTAATTAGAAATCCACTTGTATATAAATAAGTAACTCTAACAAGCCATAAACCCTTCATAATGTAGAAAAATAGAGAGAAATTTATTGACAGAATAGTGAGAAAAAAAAAAGTGTTCAGGTTGAGTTCTTGGAAATTTCGTTGAGACATCTCTTTTGACCTCAAATCATAGATCTACCTTTAGATTAGGCTAAAGTGAGTTTGTCTTATTTCCAACATACTAAAATAAGTATTTTAATTTCATATTATTGCTAGTTTAGTGATTTGAGTATGCGTGATTATGTTTTATCTAGAGTTTGTTGAAATCATGCTTAAAAATATGATTTTTTTTTTTAAATTTCTATTATCTAACACACTATCTCATTCTTTAAATTCGGGTTCAAATAGTAATCAATCTTAAAAAATTCAAGAAAATTTTGTAGATAGCTTCTCTAGTTCTATAAATTTTTTATTTAAATCTTTTTGTCCAATTCTTGATGGAATTATGAA
This sequence comes from Dracaena cambodiana, assembly GCA_036321105.1. Taxonomy (NCBI): domain Eukaryota; kingdom Viridiplantae; phylum Streptophyta; class Magnoliopsida; order Asparagales; family Asparagaceae; genus Dracaena; species Dracaena cambodiana. Next base: position 20,946,507 of record JAYEPQ010000003.1, read on the forward strand.
TTTTGAATAAACTATTCCACATGGTAGTGTATCTATTCTGTCAGTGAGAGGTTAAAGTTTGAAATTTTTTTCAGACATAGCATATGGCTCCAAGTAAATTTAAAAAATTACTATAGATAGAAAACTAAATTCTCTACAATTCTTGTTTAAAAAGTCTTTAGAAATTATATTAAAATATGTATTATAAGTAAGCTATCATACCAGTGTTGTTGTATTAAATTTTTAAGCAGACAAATAATGGTAAAAAATAGCTTATAAATTAATTCAAATAATTTCAGAAAAATTATGATAGAAAAATAGTCCATTTATCTACAAATTTTGTTTAGAATATTTTTCCTATATTTTATAGGAGTGGCAGGTTTTATCTTAATCAATATTCTATTACTATCACTAACAAATTATAATTTAGTAGTGAAAAATTGAATTTTAATTACATTAAGTATAATAAAAATTAAATTAATTTTTTAATAAATTATGTAGCAAAATAAAGCTATTAATTGCAATTTTTATTTGGACAATCTTTCAGAATTCTAATTATGGATGCATAATTTGGATCACCCAAACCAATACTAACCATGACTAATCTAGTGCACTGTCTATGCATGATACTTTATAGAGTAAAGATTGATTTATAATTGGGTTTTATTAGATTCTCATTATAATTAATTGCACCTATTGATATTGTATATCCAATGCTATTTATTGGAAATATCATCATATATTATTTATTGCATAGTTTATGTGTTTTATCATAATAAACCACGCTATTAAAATATGGAATTGAAACCTATCGAATTGATTCATTTTATTAATAAAGATTATTTTGCAATGATGGATGGCTCGTGTTATCATTGTTATCATCTTGTTATTGTAACTTTTAATTCATTAGATTATATCATGCTAAATTATAGTCATAGAAAATATAAAAATTGAATACCTTGAATCAATATTATTTATTATTAAAATTGCATACAATGGTGGACAAGCATGGGTATTGTATTGTTAACATATTGGAAATTAAATAGTATTACCATTGGCATCAATCTGGGAGTAATTGTTAATATAATAGAATTGATAGTCAGAGATTGGGGAATACCAAACTCGCAATAGTTGTACATTGGATATGATATTGCCATTGTTATCTGAGACATGATAGTGTCCATCCACACTATTCTTGACTACGTTTTTCCAAGTGCTTACGGAATGGGCTACGATCATATTATTCTTAACTCTATTATTTCGAGTGCTTATGGCATGTACTGTGGCCATTTTGATCATGACTCCATATTCCTAGATGTTAAGGGCTGCATTTAGCGGTGTGACCAATTTGGCTTGTTTTGAAAATTCGAAAGACATCATAAGTAATTGTTAAATGAACTGAACTAATAGGTGGAAATAACTATAGATTTACATGTTATATATATATATATATATATAGACACACTCACACACATACACACCACACATCATTTTATTATTGTTTGGCAAGTTGTTTTTATTTAATTTATTATTGTTATTTTATTATATTAGCTGCTTTACTGATGATCACTAAATGTATATGACAAGAGTCAGAATTAGATATAGAGATGAATATTTTCATTTTAGTTACAAAATAGAATTTGACATATTTAGAAGAACTAATAGCACTTAAAGTGTAGGTGTTTATTTAGCTTTAGTGGACTTATTTTATTTTATTAAAACTGTAATAGTATTTTATGAGAGTTGTCAGGGATACTAAAAAGAGAAAAACTTGAATTTCATTAACGATTAGTTACTTTCATAATATAATTTGTATCATATTGTTTTCATTGTGATTTGTTAACTGTAAATTGTGAAATGTGATTGTATCGATTGAATAGTTTCTATGAACCATTTTTGTGTCCATTACACTACTCGAGCCTCAGACTACATATGTTCTTTACTGAACATGTTCTCTGTGATCAATGGCTTTTTTTGTGCATGCCTTTTAATTTCATTCAACTGCTAACAACTATTAAGCCCTTCATATTTCTTTTTTAAAAAACAAGAAAATTAATTATCATATTTAACCATGAGATATTCCTTTGTTTCTGACTTACAGGGTTTGATCTCAGTCATCATGACCTTGCATCAAACAAACTTCTATTTTATCTATAGTTACTTGATCTCAGGTCAGAAAGAGGGAGGACTATAGTGGAATTATGATGTAATATAAATATGAGAATAATTAGATTCCCATGGGTTAATGGAAATGGTAATGAAAAATCACCTGAAACTTTTTTCTTATCATGAGTAATATTGAGGGAAAACTTAGTTACCAATGGGCTTTCAGATGTGATTTGAGAATACGAAGGATAATGGGTTTCTTAATATGAAAAAAAAAAAGGAAGGAAAAGAAGGTTTTTTAGAGATTAAAATTATTAGGTGGATTCACTTCATTAGGTTTTAAGTGGTCTAACTATAAAAAGAAAAATTGTAAGGGTTACTAGTAATACAACCCAAAATATAGGCACTATTATTGCAATTAAACCTTTTAGAATAACAACAAATTCAATTCTAGACATTATCTAAATTTTAGTGGATTCTAAACTAGTGGGACCACTAGCTGGCGACTAAAGCTACTACATATCTAGTAGTCCACTAGTTCAGATTTCTCAAATTCTCGTAATTATAATTCTAATCATACATCATATTCTAAAGTTCATATTAATAAAGCTGTAACATACATAATCAAAGTTAAAATGCTAAAACCAATGTCGAAATCAGGTAATAAAACACCCCCTTGAATATTACGTACTTTTAGAATATTTTAATATAAATAAAATAGTTTAAAGGTGTGTTTGGTTTATGGAAGTAAAAGAAGTGAATGAAGAAATTAAGAAGTAAATTTTCAAGTGGAAGTAGAAGAAGAGACTTCTTTTTTTGTTTATTTACTAATTTTTGGAAAATGAAAGTGTATTAGGAAGTGAAGGTAATATTATTTAATTGATTAAATAAAATAATAATTATATTATTTTGTATACAAAAATATAATTTTTGAATGGTAATTATGATATGCAAATAAAAAAAATAATTTTTTGCCTTGATCCTCTACTTCATAAAACTTTTCCAAGCTAAATGTATGAGGAAGAAAAGTTTGGAAGTATGGTGTTATGTAGGTGTCACACCTCACTATTTAAAAAGTAATTTCCTATTTACTTCTTGGCCCAACAAATACTTAAAGTAGTGAAAATGACCTTACTTCTACTATTTCTATTCAACTTTCATGTGAACAAACACACCCTAAGATGCTTAAAATATCAAAAAAGTAATTAGGCAAAAAGAGTAATAGTTTATTAGAAGAAAGGATAAAGTAACAAAAATAACATAAAGATAATAAAAATTATATATTAAAAAAATAAATATGGATTAACCAGGTTAGATAATTGACCAACACTAATTATTGGTTCTAGGTAGTTATCCTAACTCTATTATTTCTGGAATTTGTTTCTAAGATCAAAATTGTAATCTAAATCATAATTTTAATATTTAAGTTAATTAAAGCCCACTGCATTAATCCTATTTATTATACAAAATTATTTAAAAAATTATTTAAACTCTTAAAATCCAACATGTAGTATTTACTATTTGATTATTCATATACTTCTTAGGCAATCCTTATAAACTTCAATTTATACCATTTAATCGATCCAAAATTGAGAATCATCGACTGTGAAGGAGTCAACTGATATTCGTATCATTATCTAGCATATTATGAATTAATATAAAATTTAAATTATACTAAAATACTAGGACATTAAAACCAAATTACACAGTCGGAATTTGGAGCTAGTTGGACCACAGGATAGTGGAAATTATAGCTACATGGTGATCATGCTAAGCGCAAACAAAGGAGAATTTTTGTCATAGTCATAGGGCGTAGACAAATTTTATATAGATAGAATTGAATGAAGCAATATGTAAATGAAGTTATATGGAGACCAAAGGATAAAATAAGAAAAAATGATATTGGAAAAGGACCTGCCTTTGGTTCTTAACTCCCTTAATTGCTCCTCTTTCTCCTGCTGAAGCTGTCGCTGCCATAACGAGAAAAGAAGTAAAACTTTGAGAGATTTGTGAATTGGAGAGAAAATGAGACAAAGATAGTGGATTTTGCTCGCCTTTATTCGATTTACTAAAATTCTTAAAGATATAATCATTTCAAATTGAACATGAGGGTTTCTATGCACCTCTATTTCCAACATGGTCCCCTTCCCTAACTTAGGTAGCCAAAGAAACAAAGACAATAGACTTATGAGTGGAATTTGGTGTACGAAGAAAAATAATATTTTATTCTAGTTCCAGGCCGCATTTTGTAACATTTTAGATAATTTTCAAAAACATGTTGAAGGTATGTTAGAGTGAGATGATCATGGCATAACCTAAAGAATAATTTTGGATGTATAGATCGAAAGTTAAAAACTGGTAAGGGCAAAATTGACAAATCGAGAATGTGTATTTTTACTGATTTTGGAATTTCTTAGAAAATTCTAAGAAAATCACCAAAAATTTAAAAAAATTGATGATCTCAAAGTCGGAATTTTACTTTAGGTTATTCAATTCTAGCCCAGTCAATACATAGAAATTGACATAGAAGTATAATATAGAATCAATTATCATATATAGATCAATATCAGTATCCCAGACCCTAGAGTTGACATGATCAATGTGGAACACATTAATTCAAGTAACTGGTTGGTTAGGAGTGTTATAAACATGTATATGACCTTGGCTTGATTATAACATAGTATTCCAAACTTATTTCATATTATCATGTCTTAACACTTTGATTTTAGGATTTGAATTATAGATTATTTCTTATCGTAAGAGACATGACATAGGTTATGCAAGCAGACCCAGAAACCATGTATATGGCAAACTCCAAAGTCCATCGTAAATTTTAAATTCAATTTGATGGCAAACCTAAAGCCTAACTCAGTGATAAATTACATAGTCCATGGTATTTCCTGCTTCCACCTTGATAGAAAATTCCAGAGTTCATATTGATATCAAACTTAAGTGCAATTCTGTGGCAAATCTACATTTTATTTCAACCGTAAAAACTAGGTGTAATACAACTATTTTCTAGTAGCAAGTATCCGTTCTTTGATTCAATAATGCCAAATTAGAGCTATTAGGTTTGACTGGTGTTGGATTTGGCATCTGATAGATCTATCTTGAATTTGACTGGTGTTGGATCATTATTTCTCTGATATTTCATTTTTTTTGTAGTTTTCTTGTTTTTATGAGAAAATTTTAAAAAATGGCAAAAATACTAATTACTGATTTATAATAATTATTAATTCAGTATTCTCTACCTTGCAATTTAGAAGTTCAAAATTATTTCAATTTTTTTGTCATGAGTATCTACCTTCTATATCAATTTGGAATTTTTTTTGAGATCGTCGAATTGATACTAGAAAAATTAAAATAATTAAATTGTTATCCAAATATCATCCTTAATTAAATCAATTTTGCTCATTGTCAGTGCCTGACATACATGACATTTTGGAAAAATGCATAAATTTGTTAATAAAGCAAGGGATACAATTAATAGGTTGTGAGAAAAAATAATTCAATCAAACCACATAGTTTATATGTGTGTATCTGTGAGTGAGTATTAGAATAATAGAAATGAGCTAACAGCTCATACAAGTTATCTGAACTGTAACTCATTTCCAATATCTCCAGTAATTTTTAAATTTTTTTCAGATTATGATTCGATTACCTAGGGTTCACTTACACCTAATTTCTTGAGTTTAGATTTGTTCATCCATCACATTGAGACAAAAATAATGGTTTTCAGTGAATAGAACATTTTGTATCCATTTGATGGAAAAATAATTGGACTCCAAAATTTATGAAATATGATCTTAAAAAAGTAAATGAAGTATAGATTCTAATTCCAAAAAAAATTAAAGAAAGATAGTTAAATTCTATACTTCTCCCACTCACTCACGTAAGTTTTTCTAAGCTGACGACTCACCTACAATAATTCATACATACACACACGCGCGCGCGCGTGCACACACACACACACACACACACACACACATATATATATATATATATATATATATATATATATATATATATATATATTGTTCGCAGCAGAAATTCCTTGCCTTCCTTCCATTGAAATAACTTGATTTACAACAAAAGTGAACAAAAGAAAAAGAGAACAAACGAGAGGATTTATATGTATATCGCTCTCTTTTACAATGTGATGTGAGATCTGTGTGGCGATGGGATCTATCAAGTAGCTCCTTTGGACGATCTGACGTCGAACTCTTCTCTTGAAAATGGCGGCCGACTTTTGGATCTTTTCTTCTCTGCTCTTCACGAATTCAAGGCTCTATGCGTAACTTGAACTCTCCAAGATGCTTGAAAAATCTGATTCTCCAGAAAAGATCCTCTAAGGCTTCCTCAAGAGGGTATTTATAGCTTTAGGATGATATGAGAGTTTCTATCTAAATAGAATTTGTATTCATAAAGGATTCCAATCAAATATCTTAGTTTTGATTTAAATCTCTTGATTTAGAGTTCTGATCGGACTTAATTTGGGTGTTTGGATAAGCCCAAATCATAATCTCAATCAATTTTGAGATTCTGGTTATCTGCTCGCGCGGAGATAATCTCGCCAAAACGCGGAGCAAAAGAACCAGAACGCGGAGTTATTGAATAGCTCCGCGTTTTACTCAAACGCGAAGCTAAAATAGCCAGACGCGGAGCTGCGGAGTTAACTCAGCGTTCTATTGTGGAAAATCCTTTTTACTTAGAAATTTTCACTGCCAACAGAACCCCCTCCAAAGTTTTCAAAATGGCTTAGAACGTAGCAAATTTTGAAATACTTTGGATACTTAAACTGAAATGCGGAGTTAAAATACCAAGTTTATCTCGCGTTTTGTTACCATGCAAAGCTAAATAGCTTCGCTTTTTAGTGAGTAACTGCTCATTAATTGCTCAGTAATTACTCCAAATCTTGTGCCGAATACCAAGAGGCGGGTTTTCTCTTTTAAATAGAGTCTCTAGATCTTCTTCCTCACTTCATTCGAAGAACCCAAGAATCTGGAGCTCAGGCGACCGGGCGACTCATGTGAACGAGCGGTCTTTGACCGGACTTCATTCGATTTTCCATAGATTTTCATCACTAGGATGTCATCTAAGAAGAGTACGGCATCGCGCACCTCCTCACTATCGGCGGTCGGCGCTAGCAGCGGCGACAGCGGCCGAAGGAGCGGACACATCGACGAACTAGTTCATGCCGCGCCTATTAGAGGTAAAAATCTCAATTTTTGGACTTTTTAGAATAATTTGGGAATGTTTTGGCTCGGTTTTAACCGACTAACCACTATTTTTACCGGCGAGATCGCCGTCTTCCAGCTGTAAGGCTTGGAGAAGAAGGACGGTCCTCTGGCTTTCTTCTACGCGAAGCTATCGCATCATCCTCGCGTTCGAAACGCGGGGCTATTTTGACTAGCAGTCGCGTTTCAACGCGAAGCAATTTTGACTAGCAGTCGCGTTTCAACGCGAGGCTATTAATTTTAGCTTCGCGAGTGAAACGTGAGGCTATCTCCTTAGCTGCGCGCGGAGTTATTTTTAGCTCCGTGTTTTTATACTTAGAAGATTTTTCTAGTTTTGTTAAACTTTTTCTAACTCTTGATTTTTCTTTTGCAGTGGAGTATTTGGACTTTTTTCCTTTTTGAAGAGGAGTGCATGTGGCTCTACCAATCTGGTGACTTGCTGCTATTTCTATCCAGCATGGAGCGTAGCTATCCCCTGATATATCTTCAAAGGCCAGCCATGCTCCGATCTTCATCAGCAAAAGTAATTCTAAGGAAGCCAGAAGCATATGCTTTACAATATAGTTGCAGGTTTCAAACTCTGGCTCCAAAAGGTAAACTTTTGAAGGAGTTACAAGAACTCTGCGGTAGCTCATTAAGTTTTCTTGAGGACCATTTCTGTTAGATGACAATCTCTGTCGCTTTCCAAAGCAATAGAGATGATCATCTAAGGCCTTGTAGCATGTCAAATTCAACTGTGCATCTTCATTAGGATTCTTGTAGCAGTATCTTCAGATGATCCACTAAGAAATTTTAAACAGATCATAGTTGACATTTGCAGAGGAGATCTTTTGCATGTGAACCAGAGAATTGAGCAGGAAAAGAATCTCATCAGCGATTGGCCCAGCAATTCGCATAAAATGGCAATGACTTGCACCGGCAAGCTCAACCCTCTGTGGAGGAGACTCGTCGCTGGGTTATTGATGAGTCGACGAATAGGTTGAAGATTTTGGTAGAGCTATAACTCCCTCTTCTTTTGTAATCCTTTTGTTTTATGAATAAAGACAATTCCTTTTCTCTTTATCTATTGGCTTCAAGAATTTTGCTTGCTTAACAAATAGTTGGTTCATAGTTTCGGTAAAACAATCCAAGGCTCATTTGCGTAACCTAGACTATTAGTACCTGAAATGATCGGATAAGGATCATTTAACTTAGACAGAGGAGCCTAATTGCACATGCCTTAATTTGTTGGAGGCAGTTCAAGGCTCTGATGCGTAACTTGAATTGCGCATACCAAGATAATCGGGTCAGGATCACCAGATTTCGGCAGAGGCGCCTAATTGCGCATGCCTAGAGTTTGATTGGAGGTGGTTCAAGACTCTCATGCATAACCTGAACTATACATACCAAGATGATCGGGTCAGGATCACCAGATTTCGGCAGAGGCGCCTAATTGCACATGCCTAGTGTTTGATTGGAGGCGGTTCAAGGCTCTCATGCGTAACTTGAACTGCACATACCAAGATGATCGGATCAGGATCACCAGATTTCGGCAGAGGCGCCTAATTGCACATGCCTAGTGTTTGATTGGAGGCGTTTCAAGGCTCTCATGCGTAACTTGAACTGCACATAGCAAGATGATCGGGTCAGGATCACCAGATTTCGGCAGAGGCGCCTAATTGCACATGCCTAGTATTTGATTGGAGGCGGTTCAAGGCTCTTATGCGTAACTTGAACTGCAAACCCCAAAATAATCAGGTGATGAATATCATATTTCGACAGAGGTGCCTAATTGCACATGCCTAGTCCAAGTGCTCTCACACGTAACTTGACTGGAGATGGGAATAATCCAAATCATACTATCAGATATAAGAGCTTAACAAAACCCCCAGCTATAAACGGATTTGATGAGGAACTTGATCTCCTCTTCCCGTCGCTTTGACAGCATTGGATAATTGATTTCATACTTTTACCCCCAGTATGATAGGGTTGGCGAGAAACTTGATCTTCTCTTCCCACCACTTTAACAGCATTGGACAAAATTTTTATTTATAGCACCCAATTAGCCATTCCAATGTCTAGCATGAGTAGGGAAAGCAACATAATATTTATCATCGTCAATATTTTCGGCACCCCCAGCCAAATCCGGCTGCTAGCCAATGAGAATAACTTTATCACAGCTGTGGTTCGGAGCGTACCCAAGGGGCCAACTTGCAAGTGCGGGCTGCCTGTGCTTGGTGTCGATATTGGCTTCCCTATAGGTACAGGGATCGCTCTGGCAGGGAACTGATTGGTTCCACCACTAAAGTTGCCATATTTGCAGAAACTTTCTTCTGTTCCTCTTTAAGTGTGAGAATTCTGGCTTCTATCAATGCCTGATTTGGCTCTTAAGAGGGTAGCAATCCTTAGTTTGGTGCCCGACGTTCCGATGGTACAGGCAATAATTAGGGTCGTTGGTTTTACCAGCATCTTTCGCTTTTCCATTTTCTGAAAGTTTCAACATGCCCTTTCTAAGGAGTAGATGGAACAGAGTACCGGTCTGCTCAGTCTTAAATGTATAAGTTTTATCTTGTCGGGACTTATTCTGACCTGCACCTCTCGAATTGTCAGGTCTTGGCTTCGGATCTGCAACTGACGTCATCACAGCCTTCCCTTTATTTTTAGGATTCTGTTGACATGGCCTGTTGTTTATAGAGTTTCTCGTGCTACGAGATTCCTCAATCCGACGAATTATATCTTCTGCCTGTTCTCCCTGCTTCAGCAGATCTTTCCAAGTTTTGGACTCCACAGCTTCCATTCTTATCAGCACGCCGGTCCTGAAATTATGCTTACAGGTTTCCACCAAAGTTTCTTGGGTCATACCATATCTACAATATACGGATTTTTTCCTGAAGCATTCAATGAAACTCTTGACTGTTTCTTCTTCCCCTTGCTTTGTTGCAAGGAGGGAATGAACCGATATTTCGGTATCATCCTCAAAGAAACGTGCCAAGAACTATTTCTAGACATCATATCAAGTATTTATGGTTCCCGGGGGCAACTGCATAAACTATGTAAAAGCAGGCTCTCGCAAGGTACCCGCAAATACCTTGGTCATTATGGGATCATTTCCCATCAGATGACCTGCCTGCGATAAAAAGTAATAGATGTGCTGACTGGGAGATGCTTTCCCATCATATGGCTCCAACTTGAGGGGTTTATATTTTTCTGGATAAGGGGCAAAGCCCCACTCAAGCGGATATGGCCTTGAAACCCCCGATTCCTTCAGTTCCTTCTTGTGCCTCAAGGCATCAAGTTGGCTTTACAATTTCTCGATCTTTTCTCCATGAGGATCATGGAAAGAGTATTTGTCATCATCCTCCTGTGTCGAATAAGCTTTTTCTTCTTTAGTTTCTTCATTTGTCTTAGGTGGCGGTTCCGAAAAAGTTTTAGCCTTATCATCGGCTATCTTCTGGGTATTTTCAACCACTTTTAGAAGCATTAGTTTGAGATCATTAATGGCTTTTTGCTGACCTCGAATCATCTGCTCTTGGGCTTCTATCCTCTGGTCAATATCATCTGACCTATCTACCACGTGCGAGTGTGATTTCAGTGACCGGGAGGATGCACAAGATTGTATGGAAGCTATGGCTGAATTGTCGCTGTCATTATCATAAGAATCTTTTGCAAGTTTCTTATATTTTCGAGGAGCGACAGCGCCTGATTTGAGCTGGGTGAAATGATGAGGTTCTTCATCGTCTGCATCTGACTCATATTCTTTCTCCATAATCTTTTTGCCTTTGTCGACCATATTTGAGGTCACTGCGTTTAATTCTTTTTCTTTAATTTTGTATCTCAGATCATTCTTTCTCCTCTTTGGAGTACCTTGACGAGACTCAGTTATTCTGTTAAATATAGACACTCTCTTCTTAGTACAACAGCAATTATCCAATACAGCATATATGGTTGTTATGAGCTGCTCACAATGACATGTTGAGTGTGGCTGAGCTTGAGTCATGTTTCTCATTTTTGTCAAGTAATTTCTGAAATTGGTGACCTTGGATGACGAAGAATCGTAGGAGCCACCTAGTTGTTGAGAGGGTCCAGGGGCCCACTGAACCTTCTTGGAATCATTAGAGTCAAGTCCTGATCCAATAGTGTGATTATCAAACCTGATTTTATATTCAGGTTGATTTACACGGAGCTGAGAACTAGCTTCGTGTTCTGGCACGCGGAGCTGTCGAAGGCACGCGGAGCTGAGAATTAGCTTCGCATTTTGATACACGGGGCTGAATAATAGCTTCGCGTTTTTGCACGCTAGCCTCGCGTTTCACGCTGGCTTGGCGTCTCTACAGAAGTTTATCTTCTGGGATATTAGCCTCGCGTGGAGAATCACACGCTGGCTGTAAGGAAATTTTATCCTCTCGTTTATCGCGAGTGTCAAAAATCTTGTGTTTATCGCAAGTCGTACTGGCTTCGCGTTTATCGCTAAGCCCAGTAATAGCCTCGCGTGGAGAATCACACATTGGCTTTAAGGAAATTTTATCCTCGCGTTTATCGCGAGTGTCAAAAATCTTGCGTTTATCGCAAGTTGTACTGGTTTTGCGTTCATCGCTAAGCCCAGTAATAGCCTCGTGTGGAGAATCGCACGCTGGCTTTAAAGAAATTTTATCCTCGCATTTATCGCGAGTGTTAAAAATCTAGCGTTTATCGCAAGTTGAACTGTCTTCGCGTTTATCGCTAAGTCCAGTAATAGCCTCGCGTGGAGAATCGCACGCTGGCTTTAAGAAAATTTTATCCTCGCGTTTATCGCGAGTGTCAGAAATTTTGCGATTAACGCAAATCTTACTGGCTTCGCTTTTATCGCTAAGTCCAGTAATAGCCTCGCGTGGAGAATCACATGCTCGCTTGTTCTTGCAATTAACGCAAGTTGCAGCTTCGCGTTTAACGCGATAATGACTGGTCTTGCGATTAACGCGAGCTAGTTTGCAAGGGATCATAGCCTCGCGTTTTATGAAGTTAGCCTCGCTTTCAATGCGGGCTTTGAGGACCTTTTGCCTAGCTCTCCAATTTCAATTTCGGAGTTGGATTTTGGTCAATCCAGTTCCCATGCCTTCTTCGGCAGTAGAGAGGTCATCCTCTTCTAGGATTTCCTGTCCAAACAACGGCTCTATGGCCGCGGTCTCCAAGGATCCCCGTTCATCGGTGGATATCTTTTTACCCGTTCCTCGGGCATTGGAGCGCACGCGACGATAGCGCCGCATTTCGGTCAGGTTACCTGCTCAGAGGAGAGATACTCCTTATACTTCTGCATATCGATTTCAACGACTAGCATATCTACGTCAGATCAGATCCTCTCGACGTCAAATTGCGCCACGATCTCTTTTTCGATGAAAGAGACTTCTCTCACTGTGGTCGCCAGTTTGTTCGCAGCAGAAATTCCTTGCCATCCTTCCATTGAAATAACTTAATTTACAATGAAAGTGAACAAAAGAAAAAGAGAACAAACAAGAGGATTTATATGTATATCGCTCTCTTTTACAATGTGATGTGGGATCTGTGTGGCGATGGGATCTATCAAGTAGCTCCTTTGGACGATCTGACGTCGAACTCTTCTCATGAAGATGGCGGCCGACTTTTGGATCTTTTCTTCTCTGCTCTTCACGAATTCAAGGCTCTATGCATAACTTGAACTCTCCAAGATACTTGAAAAATATGATTCTCCGGAAAAGATCCTCTAAGGCTTCCTCAAGAGGGTATTTATAGCCTTAGAATGATATGAGAGTTTCTATCTAAATAGAATTTGTACTCATCAAGGCTTCCAATCAAATATCTTAGTTTTGATTTAATCTCTTGATTTAGAGTTCTGATCTGACTTAATTTGGGTATTTGGATAAGCCCAAATCATAATCTCAATCAATTTTGAGATTCTGTTTCTCTGCTCACACGGAGATAATCTCGCCAAAACACAGAGCTAAAGAACCAGAACACGGAGTTATTAAATAGCTCCACGTTTTACTTAAACGCGAGGCTAAAATAGCCAGACGCGGAATTGCGGAGTTAGTTCCGCATTCTGTTATGGAAAATCCTTTTTACTTAGAAATTTTCACTGCCAATATATATATATATATATATATATATATATATATATATATATATATATATATATATAATTGTTTATATATAATTGTTTATGAGCCACTAGCTCAGATAAGTTACGTGAGTTAGCGGAGAAAAAGTTATGATCCCATTTCTTTCTAAATTTTTGGAACTATAATCTCTATATCCTTAGTTTATTTATGATCAAATTCTATAGATTTTGAAGCTTATTTGCCTCTCCATCAAGTGAATACAAAATATTTTATTCATTGAAAATCGTTAATTTTACATCTACCTGATAGAATACCAAATCAAAACTAAAACCCAAAAAATTAGGTATGAGTAAACCCTAGGGGGTTGAGATCATAATTCAAAAGAAATCTTTTAAAAAAATATTAGAGGTACTAGAAATGAATCGCAGCTCAGCTAACTTACGTGAGGCTGCAGCTTATTTCCATTATTATATATAGATGTGTGTGTGTGTATGCATGTATATATGAGAATAATAGAAATGAGCCGTTGCCTAATATAAATTATCTGAGTTGCAGTCTATTTTCATATCTCTAATAAAAAAAATTATTTTCTTTTGGATTATGATATCGACCCCCCTAAGGTTCACTCATACCCAATTTTTTGGGTTTTAGTTTTTATTTGGTCTTCCATCAAGTAGAACAAACTTAACTATTTTCAGTTAATGAAATGTTTTATATCTACTTGATGAAAGATAAATAAATTTCAAACCAATAGAATTGGATCCTAAACAATGTAAGGAGGTAGAGGTCATGATCCTTGGAAAAAATAATAGGATTATTAATTTTTTTCGCTGACTAGCATGACTTACCTTAGTTGCTGACTCATATACAATAAACCTGTATATATGGGAGTACTATATATGAGTCACCCGTTTTAGGTAAGTTACGTGAGTCAGTGGCAAAAAATTAATATTCATATAGTTTTTATAAAAAAACTAGATCATGATCTCTACATCCTTAACTTCTTTAATATCAAATTTTATGAGTTTTGAAGTTTATTTGCCCTTCATCATATAGATACAAAGTTATTGTATTTATTTAAAACTGTTAATTTTATAACTACATGATTGAGGACAAAATCAAAACTTGAGTCCTAGAAATTGTATATGAGTGAAACTTAGGGACAAAATTCTTACTTTCTTCCATTGATTACAATGATTTGCAAATTACAATGAAAGAAAAACAAAAGAAAAACAAACGAGCGGACTTATAGATTGTCGCTTTCTTTTACAGAAGAAGTGAGTTCTTGATATGGCAGTGGGATCTAACTAGTAAATCCTGTTAACGATCTGATGGGAAGATTTCTATCTGTTGAAGAAGAACAGTCGACCCTAACTCTCTCTCTGTTAGTCCAAAGGTTTCAAGGCTCTCACATGTAACTTGATGTGCTGAAGGTTCTCTAGAGTCTCCTCATGAAGGCTATTTATAGATTTTAGTTGGTTATCAGAATTCGCTTAGAGATAGGGATGGAAGGTCTTTATATTCATTAAGGATTCTAATCAAATATTTGATTTTGACTTAAATCTCTTGATTTTGTATTTTGGTTAGATTCAATTCGGATATTAGATGATCTCAAATTTCAATCAGAACCAATTACAGATTCTGAGAATCTGCCTACGCTAGGCTAATGGCCCTGAATGCAAAGCTAATGATTTAGCTTCATGTTTTACCCTTAGCACGAAGGTAAGCTTTTGGCCAATGCGAGGCTAAGAAATAGCCTCGCGTCTGACTGGCCGCGAAGTTATTGACTTCTCTTCTTTAAAATTTTCTCTTTCAACAGGACCCCCTCCAAAATTTTCAAAATTGCTATGATTGGCAGATTTTGAAATACTTAGGATCCTCAATTTATTGATTCAAAGTGAATCTATTACTTTCACGCGAAGTTAATCTTCTGAATCTTCATTTTTTCTAACTTTGTATAATGCGTGAAGCTATTAACTTCGCATCCGACCGCCTTAGTCGCCTCGAATTCTATGATGAATTCTAATAGGCGGTTTTCTCTTTTAAATAAAGTTTCCTCTTCTGTAAAATGAGGAAGTTCAGCTTTTTGATTTCTTCTTTTCTATCTTTGTTCACTTATCTTCATTCCTACAAATATGAATAAAGAAACTTTTTAGTTTTATATTTCTTAGTATCATACTATTTTGTGCAATGTGTGATGATGTGAGTAATATATGATAATGATTATGGTAAACAATTGATTGTAAATGAGTGATCATGTTAAGATCAGGTGATTCGGAAAATGTGCTTAAATTGTACATGCCTAGGATTCGACAGAGGTGCTTAATTATACATGCCTGGGGTTTGGTGGAGGCGCTTAATTACACATGCCAAGATGATCGGGTCAGAATCATCGGGTTCGGCGGAGGCGCCTAATTACACATGCCTGGGGTATGCGGATGCGCTTAATTTCACACACCAAGATGATCGGGTCAGGATCATTAGGTAGAGACGCATAATTGCACATGCTTGGGATTTGGTGGAGGTTGTCAGAGGTAAGAGCTTAATATGAAAAATTTGATCGTATAAAGTGATATGGGTGAGATGGTTCAAATCTCGCTATCAGAGGTAAGAGCTTAACGTGACAGGTTCACGAAATTTTTAGTAAACCTCTAGCTATCAATGGATTTGTCGTGCCTTTACCAATCGTCATTTGCGTTGGGCTAGCCATGCTATTCTCCTCAGTATGGTGAGTTGTCGAGAATTTTGCTTGGACTTAAAGGCCAAACATTTCCTCTTCCCTTAGCTTTTGGCTTTGGGCTATTGATCTCATACTTCTACCTCCAGTATGATAGGGTTGGCGAGAAACTTGTTCTCTTTTCTTTGCCTTAACAGCATTGGACAATTTATGCTTTTTACCTCAACATGATGGGTTGTCGAGAATTTGGTTTCCTCTCCCCTTTACCTTTGCAGCTATGGATTGTTCATACTTTTTTCCTCAGTATGATGGGTTGGTAAAAACTTTACCCTCTTCTTGTTGCCTTGGCAGTATTGGACAGTTCATGCTTTTATCTCAAAATGATGAATTGTCGAGGATATAATTTTCTCTCTCCTTTGCTTTATTAGTATTGGAAATTCATGTTTAATCTCCTAGCATGATAGGTTAGCGAGAATCTTATTCTCTTTCCTTTACTTTAACCACATTAGACAGTTGATTCCATATTCTTACCCCCAGTGTGATAGAGTTGGAGAGAAGTTTCAAATTTCTCTTCCCGTTATATTAGCAGCATTGAGCAGCAAAAATTCATACTCTTTTTTTCATTTTTTTCTTTCTTTTTTTCCTCTTTTTTTGTTTTTATTTTTTTAAATTTTTTTATTTATAGCACTCAATTTGCTATTCCAATGGCTAGCAAGAGCAGTAGAAGCAATATAATGCTTATCACTATCAACATTGTTCTTCCTTGAACGAGTATGTCCTGTCAGGTCAGGGGTCTGTTCGGGCCTATGCCTCTCAGATTTTGGGATCTCGAATTCATATTTACATCCGATGCCATCATAACCTTCCCTTTATTTTTAGCATTCTGTGGATATGGCCTGTTGGTTGTAGAGCTTCTTGCAGTGCGATGTTCTTCTATCCGGCAAATCATATCTTTTGCCTGCTCTCCCTTCTTTAACAGGCCCTTTCAGATCTTCGACTCTATAGCTCCCATTTTTATTAGCATGCTGGTTTTAAAATTATATTTATAAGTTTCCACCAGGGTTTCTTGGGTCATACAGTGTCGGTATTGCACGGATTTTTCTCAAAAATATTCTATGAACCTCTTGACCGTCTCTTCTTCTCCTTGTTTTGTTGCAAAAAGAGAATGAACTGATATCTTAGTATCGTCCTCAATAAAATGTGCTAGAAACTACTTTTCCGCATCATGCCAGGTTTTGATGGTCCCCGGAGACAACTGTATAAACCTAGTAAATGTAGGCCCTCGTAGGGTACCCACAAATACCTTAGTCATTATGAAATCATTTCCCATCAAATGACCGGCTTGCGATAATAAATAATATATGTGCTGGATTGGGAATCTCTTCTCTTCATATGATTCCAATATGAGGGGTTTAGATTTTTTAAGAAAAAGAACGAAATACCACTCCAATGGGTAGGGTCTCGAAACTCCCGCTTCGATCAAATCCTTCTTTTGCATTAGCGCATCAAGTTGGCTCTGGAGCTTCTCCATCTTCTCTGCATGCAGGTCAACGAAGAAGAATTTAGACTCTTCTTCATGCTCGGAGTAATCTTTCTCTACTTCATTTGGTTTTTACTTGTTATCATTTGTTTTGGGTTGTTCCGAAGAAGAGGTTTTGGTCATGTCTTCGGCTATTTTCTGGGTATTTTTGACCACCTTCATGAACATCATCTTGAGTTCGTTGATAGTCTTTTGCTACTCCTGAATTAATTGTTCATGGGCTTTCATCCTTTGATCTATTTCGTCGAATCTATCCACCACGTGCGATGTTGATTTTCTCGGCCGAGAGGAAGCATACGACCGTGGTGATGCTATGGCCGAATGGTTGCTTTTATCATCCTTAGAACCTCTGGCGAGTCTTTTATAATTTTGGGAAGTAGTAGCGTCTGTCTTGAGTAGGGTGAAATAGTGAGGTTTTTCGTCCTCCGTGTCTGATTCTTGTTCTTTTTCTAAAATCTTCTTACTTTTGCCTACTATATTTGAGGTCACCACCCTCAATTCTTTTTCTTTATTAATTCTACGCTTCAGACTACCCCTTCTCCTTTTTGGAGTATTTTAATCTGGCTCAGTTATTCTATTAAATACAAACACTTTTTGCTTGTTATAACAGCAGTTATTTAATATAGCTGATATTAACTGCTTGCAATGGCATGTAGAGTGCAATTGAGTTGCCTTCCTTGTATTTGTCAAGTATTCCCTTAGATCAGGAGCTTTAGTGGAAAATGAGCTTTCAATCGCGCATTGAGTACCGGACCCACTCGGCTGCTAGGGAAGTCTAGATGCCTTTTGAGATTCTCCCTAGATAATAGTATCGAATTGCTGGTCTATTAGATATTCAGCACTTTATTTATTATCCTACATTCTATATCCCGACTGTTTTATGCGGAGCTGGGAGTTAGCTTCACATTTTAAAGCTCTCATGCGAGGTTGAGATATAGCTTCGTGTTTTATGTCAGCCTCGCATTTTACGCTAGTTTGGCCTTTTTGAAGAAGTTTAATTTCTAGTGATTATTTAGCCTCGCCAGGGAAGCATCTGCACACGCTGGCTTAACCTTGCGTTTTACGCAAGTTTCATTAGCTTTGCATTTTACGCTAGTCTCATATTTTTGTCTGAGTTCAATAGCCTCGTGTGGAGAGCTTTCTTCACACGCGAGCTTATCTCTGCCATTAGCCTAGCATTTTATGCGAGTTATGTCAACTTGGCATCTTGTGCTACTTTCATGTCCAAGTTCAAGTTCATACTTTGTCTCGCATGGAGAGTTTTCATCACATGCTGGCTTGTGATTAGCTTCGCATTTTATGCGATTTCCACTGGTCTTGCGATTTACACAAGCCAGTTCGCGAGGTAACCAAATAGCCTCGCGTTCTGCTCCTGCTTCTGCCTCGTGTTTTATGCGAGCTTTGAGGGCTCTTCATCTTACTCAATGATTTCGATTGCAAAGTTGCGTTCTTGTGAAGCTAGTCTTCTGTCCCTCTTTGGTAGGAAGAATAGAACCTTCCCCCAAGGGTTCTGTTTACATGATGACTCTGTGGCTGAAGTCTCAAGGGATCCCTGATTTACGAAGAACTCCTTTTCACCCGATTAATAAGTTTTAGAGACTACGCAGTGATAGCATCTTGTTTTAATCGGATTAACTGACCCAGAGGAGAGATAATCCTCGTATTTTTGATGGTCAATCTCAATAATGAGTATATCCACGACCTGTCTGATCTTCTTCCAATCCAATTGAGCAACAATCTTTTGTTAAGTGAAAGATATGTCTCCCACTATGGTCGCCAGTTTGTTCTTCGTAAAATTCTTGCTTACTTCTATTGATTACAATAATTTGCAAAATTACAATGAAACAAGAAGAAACGAAAAATAAGCGAGAGGACTTATAAATCGTCACTCTCTTTTACAGAAGAAGTGGGTTCTTAATAT